>OENT01002739.1:0-18208 GCA_900239685.1 Rotaria macrura
AATCGAACCCGAGTTATTCAAAAAATATTGACAGTTACGGAATTTCGAAAAATGGAAGCTTTTTGAGGGTGAGCTGAACGTTTAGGATATTGCTACGAAACAAAACAACATGCTAATAATTGTTCTGCATAAAAGTTGCTCAGTGTTCCATAAGCTCTTAGAGTATCAAGCTATTTTTGAACTAGCCTGACTGCATTGAATGAAAACCTAAAATTACTGTTCATTGCAGAATTTTATGTGTTGCGAAATTTCACCCTTTTTACAAAAATCGAACTGTGAACTTGGATAAAAGCAATGAAAATTTAAAAAAACCATATAACCTTGCCCAACATCCGATTCTGCATCGAGTGGTATGGTTTTACCAGAATTCAGAGGAAATTTTTTTTTAATTTTTTTGACCACGAAAATTTTCGAAAAATCTTACTTTGAATTTTGAACAAACTAAACTGTCAACTTTGTTCAAAATTCTATGCTGATTCCATATATAACAAAGTATATGTATATTTGTGAAGAAAAACAACAGAAAACATTCAACAGTTTAAAAACACGGCGATTTTCGGATACTTATGAAATTCCGTAACGGAGTATTTAGAAGGAACATATGAGAAAATGAAATCACACCAGATTGAAAGTGAGTGTATTCGATAGAGCTCGTTGAGGACTATCCGAAAGTGTCGTCTATATTGCGACAATTACCAATATAAGCGAGGAAAACACAGTATAAGTAAGGTTCATTACGGAATTTCATTAAAAATAAAGATGGTTTGTGGGAGCATTATCTTGTTTCGTAGATATGTAACATTTTTATAATAGTTAAATGTTGAAAGAGTACTTCGTATTCTCCCATTTCATATCTAATTGAAGAGTTTTTATTCTATTCATTCGTGTTTATCTAAAGGCGTATTCCACTACTATCTTTCGGGCAAATGTTTTCGTTCATTACCTTATGAAAAATTTCGTGTGTCTGAGACATATAAAGTTGCCCAGGAACAGAAACATTCTCATTTCATACACTATTGATCTTGCTCTTTACAATAGTAAACTCAGCTTTCTCTACTTTTGAGTTGGAATTCTTCATGTGCATAGTGGCCGATGGCTGGTTTTGACCATATCCAGATTGAATGTATTTAAAAAAATCAACGTTAATATTTAAAAAGTAAAATTTTAAAACTTATCTACTTTAACTTTAATATTTTAAAAGTAAAAGTTTAAAGTGCGTACACTTTAACTTTAACTTTAAAGTTTAAAGTGTACTTACTTTAACTTTAACTTTAAAGTTTAAAGTATAGTACTTTAACTTTAAGTTTAAAGTTTAAAGTTAAAGTTGCACACTTTAACTTTAACTTTAAAGTTTAAAGTACAGTACTTTAACTTTAAGTTTAAAGAAAAGTTAAAGTGCCACCCCTAATTCTGTCATCTAACTTTGAAGTTTTCACAATTCCGAATGACACTCATTACGAAGCGTTCATGTAGGCGCAAATTTTTCCAATAAGGTACCTAAGGCATCGCATGAACTTTCTGACTCCCTCATGCTACTATATATCCTTCAAACATCAAAAACTATCTCCTTTTCATCAAAATCCATCGATACTTACGAACCACTGATATTCTATAACAAGGATGATCCTATCTCGCTAAAAATCTATAAACTACTTTCGGATAAAAAAAGAACTGCACTGTACTGGGAAATGTTTGCTCGCTACCAACGCTAGTGTTTCCATAGAGTTCGACATCTTCTTCCTCGTTTATTAACTTTGATATCAATCTGCCGTATGACTTGGAGGAAAAGCTTAGTTCAAATCACGACTTTCAACAAGATGTCAACTTTTGAGAGAATTTTACTGATCAAAAAGAAAATTTTACAAAAAATTTCGACTAAATCGATCAAACCATATATGAGATAGTGACTCAGGAAGTTGTATTTTTCTAAAATAGTTTCGCAAAAACTCCTAAAACTGTTTTCTCTAGAATATATCTTGAACTAAGTGACGCCTCACAACCTTGATTATGCAAGTTTACTTGCGAGTTATGTGAAATGACTGTTGTTGGAAGTATGTATTGTACGGGATACGTTCTAAATTAACCACTAATATCTCGATATATGTGATTTTCAAAAAATGAATTAACCTGTCTGATGCATTTTTCAACGTTGAAAACAATACATAAATTGAAGTCGTAATTGAGAGAAAATGTACGCCTGTCATAGACAGATAAAATATTGATAAATAATGAAAGATACGATGATTAAGCTGATAGAAGAATATCTTGTATGGCTCAGATCAAGTCGAGTTGCTACTTTGATTTCAATTATTTTATATTGATTAGATAGCTCTTTCTTTACTCTATCTAAATCTGAAAAGAAACCCATGGGACCATTAGAATCGGCAGAGAAATACAGATTGGAATGAAAAAGACGAAAAGACTAAAGTGCAAAAAAAGGACTAGAGTGCGCTTAGTTTTGAAACTATTGTATTTATTCAGTGAAGTTTGAGGGCAGGTGACATGTACAGTTTTTTGGAGGAAACTTTAATCTGCCAAATCATATACAAGTTAAAATGATTATAATAATTTGCTTGGGAGAAAATATCCAAATACTAACCCAACAGACTTCGCAAAAAACGCTTTTTTTCTCTCCTAAGCAGCTGAGGGTGGTTAGAATGAGATAACATTTTGGATTTAAAGGGTTCTCGCCTTGTTCTTCCATTTTCGATCATAAAATATGGGGATCAAAATTTTCGACAACATCGCCCTATTGAAAAATGTTCGGTTTTCTTGTTAATGGTCTCTTAAGAATTTGATGAAGGAAATATTTATTGATTATTTTGTTCATAAAAAGACAGACGATACTCAAAAAATATTTTCATTCCGAAACGTTTTGTAGTGTTTTCAAAGGAAAACAAGTTCTATTTTAACCACTCCCGTCAGAAACTATGTTAATTCTCTTAGTCTGCCGTAAAAAGATGATAAATATCATTCACCGAACAAAAGAGGAAACATTCCAATTTCAACAATAAAAGTGATCGTTGAGCTAAAAAATAAAATTCCGTCCAAACGATTTGCAATTATTGTGTATATCATCTCTTGCACATACAAGGAGTGCTGTTGTTCTTTTCATTGACTCTGATCAAATAAAAAATACGACATTAAAGATAGGGCAACGTTCATGCCAATGAGAAGACTCTCTTCGAACTGTAAAACTATAATTAATAATAGTAAACTTGTGTTTTTCTTGAATTCGGAAATTATCTCATATCAAATAAAAGTACACGTTCTCTAAATGTCAATCATTTTCAGTTATTACGTTTTGAATCGTTATCTTTTTTGAGAATTACTGACATCATAACAGACAAGTTTTCCTTTCCAAATACTCATGTAGATTTTCATTTCAAGTTCAATGATGTCAATTAAGATTTTGTAATTGTCATCAAACCTATTCGTTTCGATTTTAATTTTGGTTGACTTGATCATACGTGAAGAGAGTTATCTATAAGAGAATATATGTTTGTGTCGAAACGAAAAGAAGACTGACGAAGTGAAATTAATTGCAAAATCAATCAAATCGTTTTTTTTTCATATTTTTACATGTAATTAGTCGTAACATATTCGAGTTCAGAATTTTCTTAAATTAAGATGAGAATCTTTCAGAATACTGAAATCTATCTTCTCTTTTTGTTCTTTAGTCTGTTTCGATTCATAACGAATTCGATTAATTTCTTTACCGAATATTCTAATGAAGAATGAAATAAATAAGACAATATACAGTTGTTAAAAAGTGCACAATTCCAAAATCAATGAAATGAAATCAATTCAGATGATGGATCAAGTAAGTTATGTTGATTCACAACGCTAGAAATATTTTAGAATCTAGTAATTGACTTTATGAGATAATCTTTTGTAAATTATAATGCTTCACGAATTGATAGTTCGTGAAGTAGTTCGATTCATTTCAACAAAAAAAATCGTAAAGTTTATTGAGTTAGATTTCAATCCCGATACGATTATATTCTTAATCAATGGATATAAATCAGGTGTCATCTTTTTTATTGACCACTTTTCGGTTCGTGCTCTTCAACAGTTATTCCTTAGGAACTTGAAAATTTAAACAAAGATTAACTATAGAATGAACATCATGTCGTGTACATTTAATAAGATATCAGTATCATCTCTTATCGTAAAATTTCTCATACATCGCTTCTAACAATGAGAACTTACGGTAATTTGAGTTCGTGTTATCATCCTAGCTTATGTTTGAATTAGTATATCATAACTAATTCAAAGTCAGACTATTAATTAGTTATGTTCTACATCTAGATTGTACATAACTAGCTATCCTTCTAAGTAGAAAATGCCAGAGTGGCATTACTATCAGAACAAAGATAGGTACATAGTGAGCACTTTCTGTTACTGAAATTAGGGAGTTTACGAGTCATTAAATAAAACTTCAGTGTCTACTTCTTATCTAGTATTTATAACGAAGAATGAGAAGATATTTTTTTGTTTTTCATCAATTTTAAATCAAAAGAAACCAGAAAATGTAAATTTCAAAATTTTCTTCGCAAACATTTAGCATGGAAACTTGATGTTATTTGTGTACGAAGAAATCATCAACAAGATGTAAAAAGACAAAAAATAAAGTAGTTTTCGAATCCTATAGAAATCCCTTGATAATATGTATTCCACTTTAATGTGAATAAATAATACCCAGCTTTAAAATTAAAAATGTTCAAGTATTGACATAGAGTTGATGGACCGAACTATTTTACTAAGTGAGCTGTATGTAAATGAATATTTCATATCCGATGATTTATTTTAAAAGAGAAATACGTCTTTCGAAATTATGAATAAAATTCAATCCAGTTGTTTATTTAACTTTACTTTGATATGAACCTGTATTAGTTTCTTACGTAAGAGAAACAATCTAATAGCATATGTGATGATATCGTATTCGTTATTAGTTAATATAAAACATATGACTGTATTTGATTGTTACATTCTAATAATCATCTTTACTTCTTCTCACGATGGGCACTAATCAAATTGGAGATAATAGAGCAACACATTTAGCTGATGCACTTGCATTTAACAAAGTAAGTTAAATTTTAAGCTGATTTTCAAAGTATAAATCTTCACACTAACGTCTAAGAAGTCGCAGAATTAATCTGAATATCAGTCTAACCGTCTAATGAGAAAACAATTTTCTATGATATGTACAACGTCATATCATAGAAGATTTATACCATAGATGAATTTCAGATAAAAGTAAAAAATCTTGTTACTCTAAGCTGTTGAGACACAATAATGTAAAACTTCCGTACAAGAGTTTATTTTTAAAAATAAACCTTCAAAATGAGCAATATGTTCGCATATCTATAAGATTTTATTTCTACTATTGTACCTTAGTTCACATAAAATCGTTCAATCTTAAAACAAGATCCTTATTATGAAATATCTCGTCAATACTCACATAGATTTAATGATTCAGCTAGTTACAAAGTATTCCTCTTTTATCTCTCAATGAATTTTGATTTATTGTTAAAGTTTGTCTATAGTTGTGGACTTATATTATTCGTTACTATGAAAATCTATCCATAAAAATTTAGTTTTTCACTATAGTTCATAGATAAAATCAATGACGAGTATTCGTCAAAACTCTCTGACTAAAAACTCTGTATAACACAATCAGCAGTGCCTATTATTAACAAATGCTTGTTACTAGATAAAACCAAATATTTTTAAAATGTCATATACAAACATACGGTCAAAAACATTTCAGAGTAGGACGAATTCTGAAGTTCTCTCTCGATTTTCATCTTAGACTTTTATTTTTATTTTCCAAAAAATATATTACTAGTTTGCTTAGAATCCCATCGAAGTTAAGAAGTATGGAGTTTGTGATAGACAACTATCGAGTACCATTTGAAAATGCTTAGAAATCAATATTAACAAAAGAAATATAATTATCTAAGACTAAAATTGTAAGTTGAAAATAACTATTTCTGTTATTTGCTGACAATTTGAAAACGTCAAATAATCTAATCAGAATAGATTTTCATCATAAGAACGATTTAAAAAGATGAAAATAAGACCAAGAGATTGACATTATCGAGAAATTATCAAAATTTAACCTCTACTACGATCTTGATCACTTTTTGAGTATAGATCATCGAAAGTTATTGATTCATTTCAATATTCGAAGGCTATCGTGTCCAATAAACACATGTGTAAAATGAAAAAGAAATAAATAATATCCTGTAGAACAAACTCTCATTGGAAAAATTAAATCAACGGATAGTCTAGCGTTAAATTTAAGTTCATGATAGAATGTAACTACTCTTTATAGAATTCAACTCTGCCAATATCACAGCATCTGTAATTTCTCAGTAATAGAAACAAACTACTGGCTGAAATTGTAAAAATTTGATCAATTTTTTTCGAATCACAGCAGAGCTGTTCAACAACTATTCAGCCGTAATGGAATTTCAAATTTTTCTCAACAAATTCGATTAGAGTTCAAAAGAAAGATTTATAGAGAAAAATCAAAGTTGAACTTTCAATCATCTCAGTACTTCATTTAGCCCCCACAATTCAATACTGATTCCAAATCTAAGCAAACAAATGTAAATGTATGAGTAAAATTATAATGTACGAAAAAAACTGAAATTTCAAAGCACGATATTTGTAGAAAACATATCGGAATATTTTCTGCAGAGTTTGTTGAGCTCTATTCGTAGACGTCCTTTTTGGATTGCAAGTATTAACGAAAGACGCGTGCTGCCAAATAGATTGGGAGTTAGCTCCTGAGTTTCGTGGAAAAAACGGATGACATATTCCACGATACTCTGAATGACACCAATTTTCAAGTTATTTATTCTAGGATGACCCTAACACATCGAAAACACTCAATGATACTTCGGAATAAAATTAACTTCATTTCAAGTACCACCGATCATTTTCTTTGAAAAGTTCAATCGAGTTCTTTGATTTCTAACCTTTGACACGCACAATAATATTCATTTTTCTAAAAATATAATATCTAAGCCAGTTGGTTATGTTTATGTATAAATAGTTTAGAGTGAAATCTAACAAAAGTATCATGATAAGTCTCAAATTAATTTCATTGAACAAAAATATTTTACGCGAAGACATAGTTTATAGGAGAACAAGAATTGAATACATACTCTTTTGTATTATTCTTCTCCTTTGAAAAATGCCGTAAGATCCTATTATGAAAATGAACACTGACACAGCATAATCCAGCATATTAAAATACAATCATGTTGGTTTCAATGATGAGAAATTTTTTTGCGTAAAAGAATTTCTAGGAAGACAAATAAAAAATGAAGAATCTTACGTAATCTTATTCTATTGTACTGTGAATATGCTCTGCACGTTATTAAACGTAATCAATGAACCCCTAGAAATGAGTTTTAAGCAGTTGATTTTCTGAAGAGGATCTTAAATCCATTCGAAAGAGCAGTTACTAAGCACATTATTGAGATTGTTTTCAAATCTTATCTGTAGCATCTCCAATGCTATCCATCAGAAGAAATTCTTCGTATAAATCTAGAACGTTTGTACTTACACTAAAGTTTACAAGTTCTATCTTAAATATAAAAATATAAGTACACTGCTGATTATCTGACCAAAGAAAATTTGTACATTGTTCTATATTTTATAAAAACAATTCCGACATGTGACTATCCCAAAACCAACCATCTTAGAAAATTGTATTCATGAGAAGATCTTAAATATATTTTTAGCAGTAATCAACATTATTCAACTAGGGAATATATTTCGAGTCAAGTATTCTTTTTATTGACTTTCAATTGAATATTTAACCTAATTCGATTTTTATTAAACAAAAAAAGCGAAAAATATTGAAACTTTCATGACCAACTTTTTCTGGTCGTTGTACCAAATGTTTACAACAAAAACCATAGACTCATGTAAAAATTCTGTCAGAATAATCAAGTAAAGTTAGATTATCCCTATTAAGTAGTTTAGTGTTAAAATGTTGAAAACATTCACGAGTTATTAAGATTTAAATATGGACATTATCTTTAAACAAAAATAAAATGATTTCTTTTCTTAAAAGAACATGTCAAATGAACTTAAGAAAAATTTTCAGAAAAATCTCGTATTAAACATTCAATGTAGTTCGGGTTTCCTCTTATAAACAATGTGGTGGAAGGTGTACATCTCCTTTTCTACTTCCTATCAAAAATGATTCGAAAAGTACTCGTCCTTCGATTCATTTCTAGATGAGCTCCTTCTTTTTCACACTAGTCGGTTCAGTCTACTGATAATGACAAAAAGTTGAAACAACTCTATTAAAATAAACTAAGAAGAGCAGTAAAACATAACACACACTAACTATTTTGAGTGAGGTCTTCTAAAACAATAGAGTTCATAGTTAACGTGTGTACCAAAAAGTCTCTTGTATGATAATGGCATAGATTAATATGACTCTATTTATTGACGTTCAAAATTATATCGTCGTTGTTTCTTTAAAACGGATATTCATGCGTTAGATATTTACATGAATAAAATCGGAGATGATGCGTTAAGAGTTAATCAAGTAAGCGACCTTTCCAATTGAGAACTTGAATATATAAAAGTTCTCCATCATGTAATCAAAAGACATGTGTCATTCGAGAAATTGAAGTACTATAATACGTTATAAAAACTCTAAACGATTACGTTAGTTTCTTGTAGAATATTTTGTATTTTCGTTTATTCTGTTCTATTCATCAACAACTTTACAATTTATGAAATAAAGAAAAACATGAATGCTTTTAATTGACTAGAAACCGTCATTTTCGACTTGTTTCTTTATTTATGAAAAAGAAGAATATTCGTCAAGTTTTTCTCTTCTGATGCTCCTTGCTATTTTTATCTTCATGTGACTTTCACAATGTTCATATATTGATAAGATTTTGTTAATAAGTCAAGTTGAATCTCTATCGAATTTGAACATGATTTAGAATATTATTAATTTACATCTCTTTATTTCAAACAAAAATCTGAAGAAAGGATCGGTTTGATTTTTGAAGAATGGTTTGATATTGAATGTTAGCATCTAAAGATTAAACTTCGTAGTCAGATTTCTATAGTTTCGTATGTTGTGATTGTCTTCATCTAAGCGACGAGTATTGGTTCACTTAAAATATTTCTTCTGAGACAATCAACTCACAGCTTACTCGACGGTACTTAATACAACAGAAAATCATCTGTGATGGTTTCATGTAGAATTGCTTTTATAGCATAAGATATTAGATAGTGATAGATTGTGCATCATCATATATCTGTAGATATTCGATAACATTCGTTTGTCATGTCAGTAATTGTCACTTTAACGATAGACACTAACTGAACTGAATTTGTATCAAAATCAAATAGGAGACCGACGGACACATAGTCTTGCAGATGAATAGGTTATAGACTAAGTCACATTTTCTATTAGTCACTCTAAGATACATTGTTGGGAATAGAAATCATTCTCGATTATCAATTTAACAAATAGTTCTGGACATTTCGCATCGGATTTTTATGAAAGACTATAGAATTAATCGATGAGATTGTTTTTTTTCTAATTTATTGGAATGAATTTCGTGTATTAGTTAAAAGATGGCTTTTGCAAGGAGAGAAATCGTTAAAAACGTATTCTGCTCGATTCATGAAGTTTAAATGATGTCGAAATTTATAGCGATAAATAAAACTTTGATTACTAAGTAGTTCGTTACTTCTCTATTGTTACTGACGACATTAAATGAGATGTTGCAACAGAAGCTTTCATAATTTCTTTATTTAAGTTTGTTTTTAACACTTTTTGACAGTTCACAGCTTGGTTTGAAAATACTCAAGTTACTACTAAGTATTGTCAAGATAATCAACATAGTATTTTCTATTTAATACATCGCGATTATCATGGACGATTCTTTGTTCATGATCTAAACTGATAGTATGACAATTGTCGTGAGACTTTTATGAAAACAGTTGATTATTTATTAGATNAGGATTCTTTTATTTCGAATCATATTAAAATAGACGATTGTAGAAGTTTCGAAGAATTGAAAAGTAGAGTCAAAACGAGAAACAAACTTCAGTTATCTAACATTTTCCATAAACAACCTTATATATTCATAGGCAAATATTCATTTGGCTACCTGCCGTGAAAAGAGATCATTGGCTATTGAAAAATGAATCACAATTATACAGTCAAAAAGTTCTTCCCACTTTATTATCAGGATTTTGAAAAGAATGTTGTTTTTATTTATCGATTATCTTCAATTTCAGTTATTAATATTTGGCTATCATAACTTAACGATTGAATGAATTCATGTATGTTAATGTTTGTACAAAGTTGATAGTTTTGAAACAAGAGATTCTGATCAAGTATAGAAAAACGATACTCTATTGTATCTCTACAGGATGTCGATATGAAAAAGAAATCTTTAACAAGACATTACAAAAACAACAACTGCAATATCTTTCGGATTCTCTGATCAATATTTCAAAAGGCAAAGATTAATCATTATAGATCTATCTTCCGTCGTTTCTTGAATATGATTAATCTTAATAAATCATATAATCAAATGCTAATTCATATCTATTTTCAAAAACGAACAACTTTTCTAATTGAGCTTGAAAAATTCAACTCCATGATTTTTAAAATTATTGTCACTTTTAATTTCGACTTTGACATTTTGATGTGTCGCTAAAAAGATATTGAATATGTTATCGACTCGATATTTTATGTTAGTTAATGACGTGAAAATCATTAGGTTAAGAGATATATGAGCAGACCTATTTTGACCGTTGCATAAATCATCGATTGAATAAGACTAGTTCAATTTTAAATCTATCAATAATTCATGATGTTCTCAAAAACCACTTAGTCAGAAAATCGTTTCAAAACTGTTGTCATCAAGTCACTGCCAATGTTGATTAGGCGTTTGTAAATGAAGGCTTCATTCATAAATCTAAATCTATCGAGTCGTTTGATGAATGTCTAACAGTCACATTTGGCTAATCATTGAAAAGAGTACGCTCTAGTGTTTCTTTCTGTGCCATGTGGAAAGTTCACCGTCGGTATATGTAACTCAAAGTTATTAACTTTTTTGTCTAAGTGATTCTTCGAGATGAAAATTCGAAGTTTATTTAAAAATTAATACTTTCAATAATATTTTTTTAAATGTTTCGATGGTATGCTTGATAGTAAAAGTAAACTATATTCACTTCATTTTTAGCAATAATATTCTTCTCCGATCAGAGACAGAATCAAGCCGATTTGTACTGCTTTTGGTTTCTTTGGAAGACAAAATCGCAATGATTTATGTTTAGTTGTAAAGTAATTTGTATTCCTATATTAGACATATTAGCCAAGTTCTGTTAGAGCCACTGTCATCAATTTTTTTGTTTTTCACTTCTACAGGCTACTTTTTGATAAAGTGACTTTTTAGAATGAATTCTCAATGCAACGACAAAAATAGAAATTGAATCTTTAGGAAAGAAAACAGTCTAAAATTAGTTTCAATATGAGAAAAACATGAATAAAAGTCACTAATTTGAGTCTGCTTGCTAAAATCTTATTCTAAATTCAATTAAAGATTTTTTGAAGTATTTGATTTCTGAATGAAATGTGAAAAAATGCCTGCATAATTATTATTTAATATACTTCAATTATTTATTTTAGTGTGTAAATCTTACTTTGAAAAAGAATGAATTTTGTTTATTCTCCAATGAAGTTCATACAGATATGAATTCAATAGTCAATATCTTAGATTCAATAACTATGACAGATTGTCTCAAACTCAATTATTGATTGAGAGAAATATTGAAAATAAATTTTAGATTAAAAAAGAAAGTTAGTCAATAAATATACTTAGAAAATTCACTCTCCTCTGTTGGAGCGGAGGATCTAGAAATTGCTCTTTTTTGCCCTATGTCTTGATTTCAGACTCTCAATGAAACCGGCGTTCACATAAAAGCATGATCTCAAAATCATCTACGTTCTACATCAACAGTCAGGTGTAGGCTTGGGTGTGGGAGAATTTAGAAAACAACCATACCATTTAAAACCACACTCACACTCGCACCCTCAAAAACATATTTACCTCATTTAACAGAATTAAAAGTCCGTTATGATATCTTGAAATTTGTAACAAAACTATTTACAAAAGATGAAACGTGACGTAATTGTGCTAGAATAAAGCAATCTATTGTTGAAGATCCAATAGCTTATCGTTATTTTACTGTATTACCAGTTTAGTTCTTAGAAAATCAAGGATAATACAAAAAAATGTGAGCCATTTATGAAGACAGAATCTGC
This sequence comes from Rotaria macrura, assembly GCA_900239685.1. NCBI lineage: Eukaryota > Metazoa > Rotifera > Eurotatoria > Philodinida > Philodinidae > Rotaria > Rotaria macrura. The sequence continues at coordinate 12,332 of OENT01002739.1, forward strand.
TAGGAAAATTGAGTTGTTGTGATAAACAATTGCGAGTATAATCTTATGTATTTATGTTGCAGTATGATCGAAAAATAAAATTGCATAGATGAGTTAAGTTTCAAAACAAAATTTACAATTCAACATCATATTTTTTGTCGCTTACTCAAGTCTTTACATGATGTGTTGATAATGATTAAAAATAATTTCTGATTCATATTGTTAGTTATAATATAGTTTTGCTTGTTTGTTCTATTCCAGTGAATGAAAGAAATCACTGCTAATAATATACATAATAATAGTGAGCGCAAATTAATAGTAACAAGAAAATTACAAATAACGGATAGTTTTTCTGATGAAATCTATCTATTCGACTACAACTATAGATAAGAAAGATTGTCTCTGTTCTCTGAAAATTGATTTATAGTTTACTGTTTCAAAGAAAACAACTTTCTCACGGAAAGGTTTGAGTACCGATCAGGCTTGACGCTCATTCTATATTTCCTATATGCTTCAAAAAATTTAAGATCGTTGTTTTAATTGCAATAAACTTTGCCTAGTAAAGGCAAGCAAGCCTATTCACGTATCGCTAGTTCCGTCAACAACAATAAAAACGGTATCTATTGACAATTCCTTCATTCTATCGAAATCGTTTATGAATAAGACTAATGTATTGAGAAGTTCATATCGAATTTTCGTATAATAGTGTACTTTTAACAGGATAAACACACTTCAAGCCATTACTTTTGGTCACAGTGTGTTCAAAGTAAGAAATAAGAGTATACTGGTGCACACTCGAGCTTCATATTTCAAGCCTTGTAATTTGTAAAACGTTATTTGAGTGGTAGCTAAGGTTTGAAGAGGAAAACACCATGACTGCTACACTCCGAAGTGTGATGGGAATACTGAGGTATTGTCCTTTTCCATTTGAATTGGTTTCATTCGCTAAAATCATTACCTTCACAAAAGAGAATTTCACAAGTTTAGCTCTTCCTCACGATACCACTGAAAACAGTAAATAAAGCGGACGTCATGATATTTAGATTGTTCATTTTCCACACTACACCTATGAGAGCACAACCACTGCTACTCAATAGCACAGATAATTATACGATCAGGGCCCTATAATTTTCATGAAGAAAATATTGCCAGTGATAGAAAGACAAAAAATATCAACGAGTGGTCCATAAAGAATGGCACCTTTCGTATTTTAACGACATTATCTTTACTTACTATAGCAGATCGTAGTGTAGAATTTAACGGGGAACATTGAAAGACACGACAGTGGTAAATTTTCAAACAGCTTTTATTCGAAGAATATACTAGTGTTTACACTGATGCATCAAGTCGCAAATCGGGAAGAAACGAGTTTTTCTGTTTCTCAAGTGTGTTCTTCGTTTCTGTACGCATTAAATCTTTTCCGTGTAAAATGATGATACACAAAAGCGATAGCGCTTATAGAATAGGTGACCGAGACCATAAAGTATTTGTCAAGCGCACATTCCAAATCAAATAATTTGAGTGTACGTTGATTTAGTTACCTAAGCACAGCGGCGTAATCATTTCTTTTTGAACAGCGCGAAAAATCAACAGTGATGAACAAGAATATAATACGAAAGCAACATTTGTTTACGGATTGCGCTAAAAGCTTGCAAAAACTATCAAGAAGCTCGAAGAATTGAGATCCTTGTTTCCATGTGATCCAAAGAAGAAACGATTTAACATGTTAATAAAAGGTACAAGTTTTCAGAGATACTACAAAATGACATATTTTTAATATTCAGCACATTTGTGTCTAGAAAAAGAAAAGAAATCGAAATACTATTTGAAAACACATCTTTTTCGTCTTTTTATCCAATATTTCGAAGAAAATTTCATTTGATAAATCTTCAAAATGAGTATATGTATCCATTTGTACACATATAATAATCATAGTTAATAATAAAATTTATGTGATTTAGTTTAGTCGTCTGTAAAGATTGTATGAAATGGTAAACTATTGATAGAGAATATGTTATTCCATTTACCAAATGTTCGCTCGTTACACAGAACGAAAGAAAAAGAAAAAGTACGCAAACACACAACGAATAAAATATATAAAAGTTAAAGAAAAACAAATATTGTATCCTCGGAACACTAATCAAATTTGGATAAGAAAAATTCATTAAGAATTTTCAGATTATGACTCTTTTCGAAATCCGCCAAAAGTTAATCAATTAAGTCATGGTACAAAAAATCTTGGACGTGATGTGACCTAGTTGCTAGTGCCTGTACATTTTTCTGTATCCTTTGAGTTGGAGAGACGTAAGAAATAGTGTGCTAATTAGGGGAGCGAAATACTTATTAGTGTCAGTAATGGGTAGATGGAAAGCCACAAAAGTCTCCCTGTTAAATTTACACTCGTCATTTTCTTGAAAATATATGTGAGTTTCACAAAATAAGACTTTTCAAAGAAGATTTTCTCCCAAGATATGGGAGTTGTTCGAAATCCAAGTTTAAAAGATTGAAATAATCATCTGATCTGTACGAGTTCATGGTAAGTCGATTACAGCATAGAATATAAAACATATTTCATTGCCATGCTAGCTGCTGTATTCTTTTCCCTGTATTATGAATCGTGGATTTCAGATGATCAAACAGCATACCAGCTCACAAACATAGGGAACTTTTAAGCGGTTTCTCGATAATCGGTCGCATTGAAAGGGTGGGTGTGGGTGTTCATGCCATTCATCAGTAGCAGCTACACCACACACACCCTAGTTCGGAAAAATGTAGTTTACAAGTTTTAGTGAATGTTTGTAGAAATTTTCTTGAGTGAAGTGTTTTGTAATGATGAATATTTATTGGTTGCTTATCAGTAGTTGAGATTTCGGAAAAATTCGAATGAATTATTGTTTTTGTTTTGTTATGGTAATGAGACGTGAATGATGAAATATTCGTAACTAGCCGTAATTTGGTATTGTGAATGTGAATGTTACCAATCATTTCTTTTGTGAGTATAGGTGAAAAAAAGGTTCGCATCCTCCATAAAAATAAAATTTATGTTAGTTCTGCAGTCGTTTTCATATAAACACATTCATGTTCACAAATTCGATAATCAAATTGACTGGGAGAAGAAATATTGCTGTGAACATTGTATCGCTTTGTTTTAGAAATCATGGAACCATGCGAATAACTAAGAAGGAATTCATATTTCACAGTTCTTGGGTAGATCATCAGGATAAAGGAATAAGATTTTCAGTTTGATACAATATAACACTCTTTACGACCTATGTTTCATAAATGAAATAGGTTATTGTAGCCTCATACAGAAATACATACATACGAAGCATGTTGTGCAAGTGTCGTTTTTGCAAACTGTTACGTTTTTTTTTGCACAATAACCCTTTCTATTTTTGCATGGTCCAGAAAGAGCAAAAGTACCTTTTATTCTACTGACTGTTTAAGCTACTACTGCCTATGATGTAGAAACAACGCGTACAAACACGAGTGAAAGAACAAGAATAGAGTAGCTGTCAGTTTCTGTTGATCATTGTATTAGCGAAGCAATGCAGTATAAAATGATAATGTTTCTTATTCATTATAAAAATTTAGATAAATTAACCTTGATTACTAGAAAGAATTCATCAATCAGTAAATGATATATCCACAGACCGCATCCATCTCTACTTGAAACATCCTTGAAAGATATTTTCGAGAATATCTCAAAGGACTGCTTTAAAACGTTCGAAAAAATTATTGATTTGGCTGACTATCGATAAATAATTCTCAATTATTAATAAGTTGTGAATCAATTTGCTTGGGGCCTGCTATCAGCAATTTACATTACATTGTTATTTTCAAAGACCACTATAATATCATATTGATCAGCATCAATTTATTTTATTGCACGTTTCAAAAAATCAGTTCTATAGTGTTATTGTACACTGTCAATACATATACGAACAAGCGAATCATAGCGGCGCACATATCTTTATATGACGTACAGAAACTACCATTCATAATATTTTAGGTTAAGATATTATATTGACTGTTTAGATTATTGCTCCTTTCTTTTCACTCTCTCGAAAGCAAAAATATCTGTAGGAGTAACATGTATGTTCAACGAAGAGAGCTAAGTTATTCTATTTTCTTATTGCTTACAATCGTAGAAGAAAATAAGTTCGAGTTTAGCTGTTTCATCAATTTCAACAATTAATCGTTTCCTACTCTCTCTGTTTTTCTTTCTGTTCATCTGAGAGAAACATAGGTCATCAATCGTTAGTTATCGACGGAAGTTGTAGTTCATAATTAGAATGAATATACGAATCACTATAAGTACTGCACATATCTTGATGGTGTCTATGAGAAGAAACAGACTTAACTCAAATACTGTTCTGAAGAAAATATTTCAAAATGAGAGAAAGAATAAGGCAATTAGTGTATCGTTAACAATGGCGAGTTTGTCTTTGAAAAGTTCCGATATCAATCAACTTACAGTGATCACTTTGTGTAAGACAGATGAAATATAAACATCAGAATCTAATAATTGATCTTGTCGTAATGTGTCCAATGAAGAAAATTCTTTACAAATGCGCTTATAGGATGAGTTCTTGAAGATGATTACAGTTGCAACAAACTAGTTTCAAGTCTTTGATAGATGAATAAATTATAGACAATCTTATCAATCAAGAGAAAATTATATAGAAACATTTCTGCAAAAAATAATGGTATCATTTCTAAGTAGAGTAGGGTCGAAGCTTGTGACAATGCTCGCTTCACATAGAATATGATTGTTTTCGACCGATGGGTAATAGCTTTCTAAGTATTAGAGTTGTAAAATGATTACTGTCAGAGTATTTTCAATATGAAACTTGAGTTTCTTGTTATAAAAAGAACAGACATAATAAATTCTAAGCATAATCAGAATATTCATTGCTTTACTGTCATGTGCCGATGGATTTTAAATGGCATTTAAACACTCAGCATGCTAGTATCTCAAAAAAAGAAATGAATATTGACGTTTTCGAATAAAATAGAATATCTATAGTGAAGAAGTAATTGTAGAAGAAATGAGACAAGATTTCGATTTTCGAGCATATGAGTGGAAGTAGATAATATGAAAAAATAAATTTATCCTCAGAATTGCTATAAGTTCTCTTGAAGTAACTGCTACTGAGAAGTCGACAAGAAAAGAATTTATCGGGTATTCTAAAACGTTTGTACGCAATGTTTTTTCATGTAAATTCACTATTGATTGAACTTGTTTACTCGACGTTTTTCGAATGATAGGCAACACCATTAAAGTTTTAGTTCTATCTAAAGCCTATGAAAGTTCTCTTTAAAGTAATTACCATCAGTTGAGTTGCAAGAATTTATGTTTTTTCTGATGCCATAACAATATTTCACAGTGTTTGTTTCGTAACCGTTTGACTTTACACTATTCGATTTATATTTATGACGAAACATCAGAACTAACTTCTACAAAACGACTGTTTGAAATTTGAACAATTTAAATATCAGGATAAATCTAGAAATCGAAGTATTATTACAGAATCAACAAAAAAAGCTGAATTCTTGTAATTCGACTGGTGGTAATTACTTTAAAGACGACTTTCATAGTTGATCCAAAAAAATAAAACTTGATGGTGTCACCTGTCAAAGAAAAAACGCGCCATTGTTTTTCGTGTGTATCCTTGAGTTTTTATTTTTATTTTAAAAAAGTCCAAATATACTAGGTATTCATCCTCGAGTTATTTTCTTCTTTCATTAGTTTGGACATGGATGTAAATCACAAGAAGGTTCACATCTTCAGCATAAAAGACAAGACTATTACGCACGCCGTCAAAGCATAGATTGATGAAATAATACTCTTGAAACGAAAACGTAAAATTGAATTGTTTTTAAGTACGATAATCT
>OENT01002740.1:0-18195 GCA_900239685.1 Rotaria macrura
CTTACTGCTATTTTACTTGGACCAACATCATAAATTGTTTTAGAATCATTGAGTAAGTTTTGTACACGTACTAAAAGTGTTACTGCATTCGGATCATCTATCATAGGCATATAAGCACTATTATAGTTATACAGAAAGTCTGAATTCTTATCCCATGATGAAATAATTGGCTTGGTTGATAAACGGTTCATTTCAAAACGTGGTGGAACATAGCATACACTGTATGAACTCCATAATAGTACAAAAAATGTGGCGATATGTACTTTTGAATTAGACATTCGATCGTCTTTTTAAAAAATTTTTATAACTGTTATACACAGGCGACTATTTTATACGATAGCTCTTTAAAGGACAAGATCTGGAGGTAATAAATGTTATCAAACAGATAAGCCATCGCTAGCATCACTATTCGATTAAATCAAGTGTCAACACAATCATATAGAAAAAGAAAGTGTAGTGATATTTATTTTAAACGTATCTCTCTATTCAATATATGCAGATATTTTTCGATTTTCTTTTATTTTCGACACTTCTTCAAATAATAAAATAGTAGATCAGGCTCAAAACGAAAACAACAGGTCAGTTATAAACATGATTAATATTTAAACAAACAAAAAACATATGTATATGAGATTGATTAAATTAAATTTGATTTACTCTTCCTCCATTGATTTATCACTTTCTAACGCATGTTTGAATTCTTCGTAACTTATATATCCATCATGATCAAGATCTTCTTCTTGCATAATATCATCAATAAGATTAGTAAGTTCATCGTCACCGACACGTTCAGTTTTTGTATTATTTAGTTCATCTGTAATATCATAATGAAGATCTTCTTCCTGCTGTTCGTGATTGAATGCCGCTATAACTTCTAATCCATCTAAACGATTATCTTGATTTGTATCGTGCAATTTGAAATAGTAAAAATTTCTTTCTTCTGACGTCATATCTTCCGTTGGTTGATTTATTTGACCTTGAAGATCTTTTTGAATATGACTAAAAACAAAATCAAGTGACACACATAATTTAGAACGCATAGAGAATATTTCTCTTATACTTTATATCATGAACATGACTTTCCATTTTCCGAGATATGTGTGAACGCACACCAGTTGAATTTAAGTTATTTTCTTCATGTTGACCATGACCATTGGCCCGACAGATAGTAGCAAGAATGAGAAAGAGATAATAAATACGCATTCTACAAATGAAAGAATTCGTTCAAGAATTGTGAGCTATGCTGTTTCCATCTTCTATGGTTAGTAAAGAGACAGTATATGTGGGTAATGACAATTATTTGAGTAACAAATAATTGTCATTTTTTTTTTATAACATAAACATTGACAGAAAGATTTATTAGGAACTTTTGAGTAGGAACTTTTGAGAAGTAATTTGCTTGGACTTAGTTTACTATGTGTTAATACTAATCATGATTATTGAGGAAAAATAAATTCATAAAATGATTTCACTTGATCTTCAGAATACCAAGTCAATGAGAATTTGAAGTATTACTCTGGCAAAAAGCTAAACACAAAATTTCAACAGCGACATAAATCGACCTTCAACTTCAGACTAAAATTTCAGTTTTGGATTGATTTCTTGCTGAAATTGTTCGCTGCAAGTATCACAATTTAAGTCATATTGAAGAGATTTTCTTTTATGTAGTCCATGCTCAAATCAGTAGTACATTTAAGAGACACGAGAATTCACTGTGGGAATTTCTGATTTCTAAGCTTCAAGTTTTTGATATTTTCTAGAGATTAACATCAGTTAAGATACTAATTTTAAGGACAATATATTGCCTGTTGAAACTTGCTCAGCTAACATCGATGAAAAAAGCAAAGGAGTTGCACATTTGTATTCTTGATTGTGATTCATTTTCATTGAATGGGAGAAACGTTTTGGAAATTTACAATGCATTAATAGTCCACAATTCAATGCCACCAATAATTTTTATTCTAGTAGTGTAAAAAGATTTGTTTATTGAATAATATGAATGAAAGATTGAACTAAACTGCAATATAATAAATGATCATGTGACTTAGTTTAAGTTGAACACATGGATAGTTGTCTAACAATCGGTGGGTGTACTAGAAAGACTATGTATGAAGTATCTGTTTTTTCACCGTTGGATCATTTTTTGGTTGTTTCAGATGCAGGCTTCATTGAATAGCATACTACATGATTTCTAAAATGGTGATTAGGATTTTAAAAGTGGAAAAACTATAATATGTACTCTTTTTCTTTTACTACTAGAACACATTCGGCGCTTTGTAGTTTTCATTCTATCCCTTTTCGATTTACCATGAAGAAACTTAGCGTTGGACAGATTTTTGCTGAGAAATTATAGCCTAATAATAGATCTTTATCGAATAAAATTGTGAATCAGAGAGGAGAGAAGCAACATGAATAGCTGCTTCGCAAGATTACAAAGCAAATCATTAAGAAACCAAGGGCATGAAAAAAAGACAGCATAATAAGAAGTACACGACTAATCCATACTAGAAGAGGGTGATATCGATATTCAGTTGAATAGATTGTTCATATCAATTTGTGAATTGAATAATGAGGGAAAGTTGTTCTGGAGATGTCTATCGAGAAGTCTTCTGTTCATCTATATGTAATAGCAAATCATTCTGGAATAGGTTCAAGAAAAATAAAGAGTATTGCTTGAATAATTGGACTTCTTGTTTAATTATGGAACATCTTCTTCAACAATTAGTCTTGATTCAGATGCATATAAACCCATGAAATTTGGGTTGTTGGGGAAAATTTTTAGCCTTATGCCATGATATTTAAAGAAGATATTCACCAAATAAAGGTAGAAAATAGTTCAAACATAATGCAAAAGTTATCGGTCAGTCTTCATTGTATACATTTACTTTTGCTTATGTTTAGAAAAAAGTGACAAGCTGAAAACTTCAAGTAACGCGCTAAAAATGGGCGCCACTTTATATGACTACCTGTATATATGGGAAGAACAAGCTTAATTTAAAAAAAGGACAACATCATGCCCTGCATTTTCACATGCTCTTTGAAGCGAAAAATTGAATGAGTACAATGAAGAATCATCGAGAAAGTTTGAATACGCAATCACAAAAGCATCAACCAAGAACAAACAGTTTTCGAAGGGGATTTTTGGTAGATTTGACTAGAACAATCACAATAAATATCAATATTTGAGAATGCTTATAAATGAACCTTTTGTGGATTGTTGAGCTTACTTAAATATTTAATTTGATTTTCGGTTAATGAAAACACCACAAAATGAATTGGGCTCCGAGAAAAAACCGCACTTTTATGGAGAATTGGAAGTAAATCGTAAAAAATAGAGCTTTTAATTAAAATCGTACTGTTTCTGAACCATCAGACTTCAGGCTATCGTGTCCTGCATTTATCTCCATTCGGACTTTTTTTTAGGAGGGGTGGGTTGTGAGATGTTGATTTTAAATTAACTGTACTGCATAGAATTGTTTCAAACAATTAAAGAAAATCGATTCGTTCACCAGCTGTTGTACAATACCATCGTCATAGTGAGCTCTGATTCTCAATCCAAATGAAACATATACCTGCTCTGATTGCTTATTCTCGTTTTCGTTGCACAACGATTGATAAATTTTGTCACAAAAAACGACAATTATCTTTTTGTTGCGATTGTTCATTATTGAGAGAGCATGATTCGAGAATATATAATTATAGAACAGTTCTAATCTGCACAAATGCGTATGATCATTTCCTTCCTGTTGCTTCTTGATGCCACTGTCCTATCCTATCCTGTGATATCTTCTATCTTTATCTCAAAAATATATATATATCGTTACTCTTGTATCCTATTTGTTTATTTTTCGAACGAATCGCAATATACGACTGTTCTTCTTTCATGATATCCTTCAAAATCCAATGTTTACTCATACAATTGATTCAATTTTCGTACAAATCTTGAAATTAAAGAAAAAATTGTTACAGTAGAAGTAGTGATTTGATTAGAAAATCAATCGATTTGTATCCACCAAGCAAGGAATATCTAATGGTTGATCAGCAGAATAGTAATAATGATTGGTGAATAAAAAACGATGCATCATAGAAAATGGAATGGGGAGGAGTTGTTGAATTGAACATCTACAAATAATTACATAAAATTTTGAAATAATCACTTTTATTTATGAAATCAACGGGATAAGTTTTTTTTCTGCAACAAAACGAAGTAGTGCCTGCTTTGAATTCTTCCACTTTCAAAACACCTTCCTATCTCAGGAATCTGCGTATCTTTTGATTTCAAGCGAAACTGGGGAAGATCGAAATCACACTCAATTTCGCCGATTCTCAAGATATAGGAATGTCGAAAAATGTTCAAGTGTTTTCACTACTTTCTTCCGACTGAATCCAACCTTTTCTTTTGATGGTCTCTGACGATCAAGCAGACCTTTTAAAATCGCAGCTACACAAATTGTCGTCATTGCTTAAGCTGCACAAACCCTTCGAAAAGAGGCTCTTAAACTACTACCGAACCAAAATTATTCAAATGTATGTATCCGAGCTCCCCCTTTCCGTCAACATGATGGATGTAAGGAGGCTTAAGCGTCATGTGAAATGTTCATGCATTTTCAGTTGTAGAATCCGCTTACACAACATTGCCGATTCAACTAACTCTACAATGATGACAGAAACATGCACAAATTAAATTGGAAAAAAATAAAACACAGAACGAACGTACTTAAATGATTAAGTAAAGTACTAAATTAGTACAAGAGGGCGTATGATTTCTAATAGTGATTCAAATTCCGGACGCAAGCTTTTTCGGTAATATGAAACACGAGTTTTATGCTAAGAAATTGCATTGATTTAGAGCGTGCTAACTTCTTTTATACAGAATTCTTTTTGTCGGCTTTTCAAATGCTTCATCCATGAAATTATACTGAGCTGTATTCTCTCCTGCCGATCCTACGATAATAGCTCTTACATAATAGTAGTACTTTCATGTCATAGATTTAATTGTCAAAGGTTCAATCGTTAAAATAACAAACTTAAGTCAGAAAATTTTCTCAATTTTGAATGTTTGCAGTTTTCTTTGTTGTACTAATGTCCAAACTAGACGTTATACTATCTCTACATGAATCAAAAACGTATGATAGAAGCATATATAATCATCTGAAGCCAGTTCTATTTTATTGATATTTTTATTACGTGAAAATCTCATGTCGTATTATTTGAATCCTACCATTTTCATTGATCATAATCTTATGTTCAGATCATGCTTCCGGTAAAATAATGTTTTAATCAAATGTTTATCTATGCACATTGACCAACAAGTGTAGCAATTCAACAGTTCATAGAAATTTTTGTTATTTCTTATAAGATTCTAAATAGAAGCGATACCCTTGTACATCGTCGTCACTCGTGAGACTGGAGCTTGTCCAGCAACTTCACGAAACAATCGCACAACATGCACAGAGGTATGGTCGTATGTGACTTGTTGTAAAGCGTTTTGCAAACCCGATGAAACCCGTATCCCTTATCTTTGGATACTATGCAGTACGCGACTCATATCAATCATAGTCTCTAATTGTTAATCTGTGTTATCCTTCAAAACGCCAATGTTTGACCTGGTAGCTTATATCTAGTATTGATCATATTTGCCATACCGGTAGTCATTTGTATGAGATAAATAGTAATTCGGACCATCTGTATAGATCTTGTAACCAAGATTAAAGATGGACAGAAAACATCGAATTCTCGTTTCGGGACTCACATCCATTCAGTCTGTGAAATATCTCATTGAACATGAGGACGAGGGAAGGTGAGGAAGTTGTGTTCCAAGAATATTCCGTAGCAATCCATTTGTCGTTTTCAATATGATATTAACATCTCAGCTAGTGTCCTCTGGAAAGCCTGGTGATTTCGGTTGCATCGCATTCGATCTGTTTGTTAGTCTGACATAGAATTTTATCTTTGAAGACAGAATGTTGATCTTTATAGGTCTGGTTCGCAGTACATAAAGTACTTAAATTAGTGCAAGTAGCAAGTTTGCGCAGTATTCTTATGCTAAGTTCAGGGATCTGCCCTCAATAAATATAATCCTAATAAAATGGTTATAGTTTCCCATAATTAACTGAAATTCATTTAATGTTCAAGCAGCCTTTGAAATACAACATAGTGTATTTGAGTGCGTATGGACCGGTTCAATGAAACATTTTATTACAGAACTGAGTCATCACATGGGCACCCAGTATTCTAAGATCTGTTTTACTCATCCTTATAAAACGGTTTTAATTCAAAAGAATCTATGTTTTTGTCGGTTTTTCCTATCGAATTATAACCCTGCAAAGTGCACATCTTCTTCATAACTTTGAAATAGACGAATTAATTTGTTGTTACCGTTCGGCTGTTATGAGTCATTTTCTTTTGATGATTATAGTAAATATTCATTAAATATTTTGATTGTGAAGAATATAATATGTCATATTTTAGTACTGCTTGGAAGATTTATTTAACGCGACAATAATTGTTACTAGTAAAGATTTAAAAAAGAGCAAAATACGTCATTGATTATGTTCAATCATCGAACGAAGACATGTTTACAAATGTAAGCAGATGTTTTGTGATCGACATCAAACACTCGAACAGCTTTAAAATGTTTTCGAAGCACCACTTGAACACGTATCTTGTCTTCTTCGATGCAGCTTATCTTAATCTAGTTTTATTTTTAATTCAGTGTATTGAGCATTCTAGGCGAGGGCTGTCATCATAATGACTAGTCTTTTTCATGAACGCCATTGGTGAAATGACCAACAAGTAAACAATGGAACGTACGGTTACGTTAATTTCTACAATTCATGTCAAGCATCATTTTCCGAACATATTCTTGAGACATTGTCATCTAACCTCTAAAGTGACAAACTAAGAAATCTATTCAATCTATATAGAAAAAATAATCATTGTACTTCTACGCTTACAACAGTCATAAAATTGATGAGTCTATTCAATTGAAAAAGTTAACTACAATGTTTAGCTTATTTCAGCTTGAAAGAATCCAAGTTTTTGTTTTCGGAGGATTTTTATCGTATTATAAAGTGTATTTTGTAAATCAAAACCAATGGACAAGATTTAGAAAATGTAGCCTTAACTTTTTGTTCATCATCATTCATGTAAAAATACCAGTAAAGTCGAGCAGTTGAATACTACGTTAGGAGTTGCTTATTGTAGCATGTTTTCGGAATAGAATCTCAGTATTGTAAAATCCTATTAATTTTTACAGGAAATATCTGCAAGATTTTTCAGCAAATCAGTAACACAGATTTCTGGTGTCTGTTATATCGATTATTCGAAAAGGCAAACACAGATGAATATGTTTTCTAAGACTAAAGAAAGTCATGAACCATTGCGTTTCTACTTACCGTATAGTTACATACTAGTAACGTTACGACATGCACTACTGCTTTTAGATACTACTTAGTAGTCGATGAATACCGTAAGCTCAAATGATAAAACTGCAAAATTTTATGATTTGATCTTGCTTTTGGTTCACAGTTTTACCCAGTAATATAGTTATAGAAAAATGATTAGAAGTGTGAGACTATCGCCGAATAGCTTACGATACCCAAAGACGTAATATTTCTCTTATCCTGCATCGGAAATATTTTTATTACGAAAACGCACAATAATGAGTTAACTATGACTACATATTACTAGAGAAAATAATTCTTAAGTACGATTTAATGTTCTGAACTAGCTTATCTAATTTTTAAGAACGAAATGAATAAATTGATCGTTTCTATGATGTAGTATCTAGTTCACTATTCACTCTAACCCTTGTTTCATTCAAGGATTGAGAGAATAGTACCCAAACGCTTCAATAAAAATTAATTGGAGACTGTTATACGAAACAGATAAGTAAATGAAAAACAGTAGTGAAGTAGTTTTGTATATGTCAGCGTCCAATCTCGGATCCAGGCCAATCTAAGATCCACCTAGCCCAATTTAGGATCTCACATTGGACACATCCAATCAAGGATCCGACATTGGACGTACATTATTTCAGACCATTCTCGAATAGATCAGTTACAATACGTCCAATGTGAAACTCGCTTGAAATTTTCAGGCGGATTTCAGATTGGCGCAGGCTAATGTCGGATTGAAAAGTTAACATGGCCAATCTCGGATTCCTGTCGACCAAAGTTTCATGAAATACTAAGTGTTACATTTTATGTGAAGGTCTTTGTTCGCCCATACAATGCATCGAATAAAAACAGGAGTAGGTCGAAATTTAAATAACATCGAATCATTGTTTATGTTAAAGCAAAGTTCGAAAAAGGACAAAAACTTTATTGTTGTCATCGTTATGAGTAGTAGTTTGTTAACATCGGAAGTGTTGGACACATCTATGGATACTAATCTATTAACATATATAGTTGCCAAAATAAATCATGCTGGTATGAGCAACGTGGTTCATGCTTGCTTCAGCGTAATATATAAGTCAATCAGAGATTGGTCTAAACGAATCCGAGATTGGCCTAGGCGGATCTTAGATTGCCCTGAATCCGAGATTGGACGTTGACATACATATCACTATTGTTCAAGTTAGGCGATTTCTGATTCGCTTCTTTTCTTAATCAATAGTATTTTTTCTTGTTCGTTGTGTTCTCTTCATTTTTTCTACTATAACTTTCTTCTTATCGATCGAATAAGGAATTCAACATTGTTGGAAATGCTTTTACAAGAAAATTTAAGATCAATTTATGTCTATACTAGGTGCCGAATTTTTCACATTCGATCATATTTCGATTTGGCTGCTGAAATGAAAAATTTGAATGATAGAAAAAATTTCAGAAAAGTATTGGATTTATTTTATGATTATGAACAAAAAAACAGGGCAATCATTACGGATCAAGCTATTAATCAAGCATTAAAGTCTTCTACTAACATAAAAGATTTCCAGGGTGGTTCAGATATTCATGGACGATATGCATTTCGTATAGAAAAAAACTATTTCACATTAGCATCACTTATTCATTTCTACAGTTAGTACTACTCCATGACCGTTTGATCACATCTATTCTAGTATTTAGTGATATCTGGAGATGTAGATCGTGCTCAACTAATATTTCATCAGGCAAAGCAGAAAACAATGGGTATTTATGGGGCCACGATGAAAGGTGAAATTGTTATTGATAAACCAATAAGAATTTCTTTTTGTTTGAATTAAATAGGTTTAATACAGCATGGCATGTTGAATGAAGCCATTGATTTTTTCTTTAAAATTTCAAATCCGGATGAAGCAATTTTCGTACTTTTTTTGAACGCATGTGCTCGACTAGCAACAGACGAAGCATTAACTTTAGTCAAGAAAGTTCTATCTAGTCTTCCAGATTCTTATCGTGACAATTTTAATATTTTTACTACTGCTTTTGATGCATTTATTAAATGTAATCATCTATCATGTGCTGAAGAAATCGTGCCTAAAATTAAAAAAAATGCTGTTAGCTATGGGAATTTAATGAAAGCTTACAATAAAAACAATCAACCAGAAAAAACCTTAGATTTATATAGACAGATGAAAATCCATGATATTGAACCAGATTTAATAACTTACCTACTTATGATAAACGCATGTTCTAATATTGGAATTGTATCAATATCTCAATCGATATCAGAACAAATTCCGAATTCTATTCTTCATAATTCTCATATAAAGAATGCATTGATTGATATGTGGGTAGGAGTTCTAGTGAAATGTTTATACTTCTTTTATTTAAAAAAATACAATAGGGAAAATCAGGTTGTATTGATAAATGTAAAACTTTATTTCAATCATTAGCTCAACCAGATACTATTGGTTATACATCTATGAGTAAGCGAATCGTTTTTGTTAAAATTAACTATGTTCTTCGTCTAAATTAGTTAATTCGTATGGGTTGAATGGAATGAGCATCGAAGCAATCGAACTATTTCATCAGATGCCGTCGGAATTAGTTTCAGAAGAAACTTATGTTTGCGTCTTGAAAGCGTGTTCACACACGGGACTTGCTGATCATGCCCGCTCAATATTTTCTACTATCAAGAACAAGACAGAGAAAATCTATACTACTATGGTGGATTAAGAATGTTGTTCTATTGATTTTGAAGTAGTATGATTTTTATTTTGGTTCTAGGTCGATTGTTTTAGTCGTGCAGGTTCTTTTGAAGAAGCACAAGCACTGATTGAAAATTATGAATTTCATCATTCACCTTCGCCAACTATGCTAAGTAAATATGTATTGGATGTATTTTTCTCATACTTGAATATGCAATTGTCACTATCCATTTACAATAATGTTTTAAGTGAAATGTCACTATTGAACTAAGACAGTGATGATGTGGATAGGAAATAAATTTCTTCATCATTTTTATGCGATGACTATAAATTAGTGCATGTTTATCACCGTATCTTGACGGTAAAATTAAGATGATCGAATTGTTTTCTCTTGATTTCTTAGTAGTAGCAAGGTGAAATGTTAGCTCTAGAACAGAGATCGTTACGTAGCAGTATTTTTTTTTTCCCACCCATCCATCTAGACAGGATTCATCAACTAATCATGCATATTACTGATGTTGTTTCACAAGAACATTACAGGCGAACTGGTTATGTCATTGGAAAGAATCACCTATCAGACAGTAGTAACAGTGTTCAATCTCGAGCATAAAAATATTTTGAATGGATTTTTCTGTTTAAAAAATTGATTCTATGGTCACTATCTTAATTAGATTATTCCATTATGAACTATGTTCACTCGCATAACAGTTGAAACATCCTTTTCTGAAGGTCTAGTTGAAAATCTGAAGTTTTTTTCCGGGTTATTGGCCTCGAATAATGATGGTTTCAACATCGGACTAGCCCCTGACGTAAACGATGCTTCCAGGCATGAAACTATTAGGGATGAATAGGTGACGATAATCGGTATTAGTCAGTATTAAATGTTTACCGGTAGAATGGTGAACCACCGTCATCTTTGCATCCCTAGATACTACTTGGTACTTATAAAGGTAAACAAATGCTGATAAATTAAATTCCTCTCACTATCTTTAATTAATGAAACAAAAAAGTGATCCTGTTCGATTATGGGGTTTCATATTAATTTTATTAAAAAACAATAGTACTTTACTAAAAAGAAGCTGTGAGTTTTTTGGTGCTACATCTAGTGGAAGTCAGAATGGGAGGATTTTCTTTGATTCTTCAGTGGTGCTAGTTTAATGCGGACTATTTTTCAAGGGACTCTATCAGAATGAACTTTTCAGGTTAAAAACGAACTCTTCATGTGTTTTCCATATAACTAAACTTTTATTTTTATGCATAAACTTCTTGAGTAAGAAGATTCTATGCCACGGAGACTTCTTGAGAAATGCACAAGATGACTGACTTTTACTCTAGTCTTAATTAGTGTTCATCGATTAGTAAAGTTGAATCAATTAAGAATTAGAACTTCATTCTATAAAAACGGTTTGAGTATCAATTGATTAAAATTGGATGAAAATAATAGTATTTTGATCGATTATTTATTAGAAAAATGCGATTAGACTTAGTTAATTCTTACATTGTTTTTCTATCGTTACAAGATAATTTCATATGGCCCTGTATTGTGACAATCTCTATTCTAGAAGCTATGGATCTAAACTAAACCTCAGTAAGCTGTGTGGCTTGTTTAATGGGATCGGATCCATTCGTATTCTTTTCTAGAAAATTTGCATAATTAACAAGCTAATAAATCTTCCAGTAGAATGTGATTGAATATCAATGAAGAAGAAACGAAGTAGAAAATTAAAATACTTTAATTCGAGGTATAAAAGTCATGAGATGAATGTTCAATAAACCTAGAATAAATAAATTATGATCTCCATAGGCTTGTGTTTCGAGTCTCCATCTATTGCCTGTCGTTTGTTTTTGCCTTCTCATGAAACATAAATTTTTTCTGTAGTGGCATTATTGTCTGGTGCTCGAAATAAAAAAAATCGACATGTATCGGAAAAAATATTCAATCGTATTCATGAACATTTTCCTGAACTTAAAAATCGATTAACGGCAGCTTCAGTTCTACTTTCTAATGTTTATGCATCAATAGGTGATTTAGACAAATCATCAAATATCAAAAATATGTTAGATCAAATTGGTCTTAGGAAAAGAGTGGGCCTGTCATGGACAGAAACTAACGGTCAATTATTTGTAAGTGATTTTAGTTAGAAATCAGGTAAATCACATCTATTCGATAGAAATTTCGAGCTCATGATACGTCGCATCCTCGATCGGCAGAAATTTATGCTGAAAGTTATAGAATATCAAAGGAACTAGTTGATCATGGTCATAAATATGATTCGAGTTGCATTACACGATCATTAAAGCCGAATGAAACCGTGGCATCAGTACTTAGTGGACACAGTGAAAGACTTGCAATTGCGTGGAATTTTGTTGAAAATCCAAATACACGATTAATCCAAGTAACAAAAAATCTTCGTGTGTGTGACGACTGTCGTAAGTGAATATTTAAGCATTTCTTTGTTTCAATACGTTCTTCATAGATCAAGTGACAAAATTAATAGCCGCTATTCGTAAATGTGAAATGATTGTTCGAGACGCAAATAGAATTCATCATTTCTACTCAAATGGACAATGTTCATGCAACGATTATTTTTAAAGAAAAATGTGAACGTTTTCTCGTTTCTAATTATTCTTTTGGTAAAATTTATTTATTGTTTTTGATTCCTGAGAAATACGAATAAATAGAACTTTCTCGGAGAGATTAAATCACTTCGACGAAAGGTTGTGGGTGGATGTTTAGGACTTTTGTTATTCACGCCGATACTCTAGTGCAAGACTCATCTCTCCATCTCCGATTCAATTCGAGAAAACAAAAAGCCAGTGGTTATATAGAGGCCTACTCACAATGATCAAGTTAAACGACACCGTAAGGAGAGTGCGAGTATTATTCATGATGATGAGGAGGAGAGGCAAGATTTCACTGTCAATTGGGCTGAAAAACAGATTAGAAAGCAAAATCTCTCGATGACCTATCCGATAGTTGATCGGATTCGATGACTAAACAACAACGAAATGGCTCATGAAGATTGTTGAGATATTTGAAAGACATGAAGACAACACGTGAGCAATATAATTTCTGAAACCAGTAAGTACACCAGACTTGTTTCAAATGTAAGTTATCAAGTTCGTAAGATGAAACCATATCGAACTTCAGGACAATCGACCAATTTTCTAACATCGATTCAATGCCTTGAAAGTTAACTGTAGAAAGGAATCGAAGAAAGTAAGCCAAACATCAGAAATTTAGCTCACTTCAAGCGGAGATTCTAAACCAATCAAATTTCGGATGCTAATTTTATCATCGTCCAAAAATTTTTCTTCACTTTTTTCGGTTGATGGATTATTGAAGATCTACTTGTCGCTCATTGTAAATAAAAAGTACTTTTGCTGATTTACTTTGGAAAAGTTGATATTCTTACTTCGAAGATATTAATTTGTAGTATGGTGTATTCGCTTTCAAATATTTTTTAATTCAAATTATGATTCAGTATTTCAGACAGACCCAGGTCGTTCGTTCCGGATCCTGGAACCCGCCGGAAACGGGATATTTTCCGGCTTTTTTCTGCCGGTTCCGGTGTATTTCCGGGCAGAAAAACCACGGCAACATAGAAGCAGTATTCCACCCGGATTCATCCGTACCCGGAACCTGGATATTCCGGCACACTTCCGAATCTCGGAAATTTCATGCAATAACTTGGATCATCCAGGAACCTACCAGAACTATGGCAAGTTCAGCCAGTATCCAACTGGAATAAACGATTCTCCGATAAAGAAGTAACGGAAAACAGTCGGAATCGACCGTCTTCCTACCAGATTTTTTAAGATTATTTATGCTTGAAAAATCAGTTCTCCACTAGAAAAAAAATCACATAAAATATAGAATTCTCATTTATATCAATCCCAGGTACTGAAATCAGTATCGTACAAAAAACGACCTTTAAAGGTCTTCTTTTTCTAAATCCTTCATTTTAAGGATTTTTTCAGATTTTTTGAGTGGAACCGATAAAAGATCAAATTCAAAGACTTTCCAGCGAAGAAAATTCTTATTTATATCATTCCTAGATACTTAAATCAGTATTTTACGAAAAAAGACCTCTGAAAGTCTTTTTTTTCTAATTACTTCAGTTTCAGGGCTGTGTCGATCAAATGGATGCCTTATCAAACTTTTATGGATTCGCGGGAAAATTTTAGATGTGTTAGGAAGATTGCTATTGTTTTCAGTGCATTAGTGTGCATTTCAAGTCTCTTTCATAAAAATTTATAAATCGTAGGTCGTTTTGAGACCTTTGAGGCGTCACGTACCTTGATTGAAGACACAGCAAAGTCTCAAAACGCATATGTTTAACATGTGTGGTATCCTTACACATAACGTTTTCGGTTTGCAAAAGTCTAAAAGTCTGATTTTTAGGTCTTCATACCTAAAATTCTCAATTTTGCGACAAAAAAAGTTTTGGAGAAAAATTTAAAATGTTTGACTTGAAGTTTATTTGTTTCCAGTGAATCTTCTGGTGTTATCTGAGCCTTTTTCAAAAAAGAGGCTAAAAGCTGGCTTTGAAATACGGAAAGCTTTGCTTAGTAAGTCGGAGTATTTAGCGCTGTTTGTGAAACGGCCAGATGAGTTTTCGCGAGCTTAGCGGAAACGGTCAGATTTGAGGCATGTCCTGTCCCGATGGGAAAATTGTTTTATCTGTAAGCGGTATCCGTTCCGGCAACGGTCGGATCAGGACCGTATGCGGTCCGAGTTTGGAAACGGTCTTTTCCGTCCACGGAACCCGTGTAGGAAACGGGAACCGTACCCGTGGATACGTTCCGGTACCGGGATTTGGTGGTAAGTAATCCGAAACTGGAAGCCGGAACAGATTTCGGAAACCCGCTTCCAGAAATCGTGTGAATAAAATTGGATCCGGCCGGTTTCCGTCGTACGTCTTCGACCTGTGTGAATATGCAGATTATTTCGTAGTTTGACTCTATGATATTTATAGTATCTGGAATAGAATCACTAAAGTGAATTTAATGCTAATACGAACGAAAAATAGCATTAATAAAAGTGATTTTGACATGATGTCTTGTTCTGTATCGGGTGTTGTCGTGGGAATGATTTAAATGAATCGTCATCAATGTATTGTGACGGCATTTGCAATATTGACTGAAATAATGCGAGGTGCTTTTTAAAAATTATTTGAAACAGAACACATCTAAACGTATTGCTTTAGAGGAAATTCGCTGCGATTTCGCTTCATAGTAAGTATGAAAATATTTAGGTGTTTTCAAAGGATTGCAACTGATTATGAAAATAAATACTAGATGTTTCGAAAGCAAGGGTAAAACCATATATAACTTAGTGTGATATTTTTCTTTAAACTCTTTTTTTCTATGATGTCAATGTCATGTATGCTTCGGAAATCTTTTTAAGTATGTCCCATGGTTATCTATATCATGAATTATTGAAGAGAACTTCTAATTGAAGTGTTGACAGGTAGAAATAGTCTATAGAATGTTCTTGATATTGTCAATATGTTAAGATTTTCTCTGTAACCAAGAAAAAGCAAATCGACCACATACACTAGAAACAATAAAAACGACTGACCTATAATTCTTAGTATGTTTCAAGTATATTTTTTTTTGTCACATAAAATGCAATTTTCATCACTTGAGCCGCGACTGCACTACCTATTCATCTAAATATCATACCCTCTTTGACTTTTATAAAACTCGCTATGCATCAAACATGGATAATTAACTTTATATGAGATTTTCTCTATAAGATTGATCTTCATTCAGCCAAACAAGAAGCCCATTTGTATGTTGAATATTAACAGCAAAAACAAGAATATTTGTTCAAATCTGTTTTGATTGCTAGATTAAGTGGCATTAGAAGTATATAGGGACAAATTAGTTACTTCAAAGATTCTAGTTTTATACTAATACGATAAAAATTAGATCGTTAGAAGAAACTAGCAAAAATCGATGTTTAGCCAAAATATGACCGTTAAATGTTTTCATTCGTCGCAAGAATAGCTTTGAAAATTGATCGAATATGAAAAGCAAACAAAGACTTTAAAAATCTTTCTGTTCTTAAGATTTTCAATGAATGTCGTTGTTAACCTTTACTGTTCTTCACTAGTGTGTATAAATGGCTAAGTGAAATCAATTGAGTCTAATATACTATTAAAATCTTTGAAACTGAGAGTCCTCCGCCAGAAAATGATCGAATTTATGTTCTGTAATAATTTTATTGTAAATGAGCAAATTGTTTATTTGATAAGTTTTGCTTTCTATAGAACGCGTTCAACAGCTCATTCGAGAAAGGTGTCGATATTCTCTTCTAGTTTTTCGCCTCACATGGCAACACGATTGTATCTTGCTAAAAAGACAAAAATACTAGTTGTCAATTTATCAAGCAGTATCTTTATCATATTTATCTTGAAATGAAACAATTTTAATGCATTCATTTATTTCAGTAACGATAAAAATAAAGGTTTAAACTATTAAGGTTTAAACACATTGCGAAGTTACACGAATACTATTTCAACTAATATCTATGTATGATTTTCTCTATTTTGTTCAATATATTTCTCTGAACTTAATTGTTCATTTAAGTAGATGCTCTTTCATATTCGCATGCAATTCTATTTTACGTTTCATAGTATGAAATCTATCGGACATGTGCCGAAGCATGTCCTTGAAAAAAAACAATTCCATTGAAGCGTTCATAGACGAAAAGAACAAGACATAACATCCCAAAGAAAAACAATGAATACACAGTTGTTATTAACTATGCTAAAATATCTTTTCTTCTAAACTGGTGTTGTGAAGTAGAAAATACGTATTTTCGAATTCAAGTTCAAAAATTAGTTGTGTCCTATTTATTCCCGTGCAAGTGTTATGGAACCAATGTAAAATTTATAAAAACCTGGACTCCATTAACTTCTCTTACATTTGGAAAGGTACAGACGACTTCAACATTTTATCTCATATCCATAAAAAAATAGTGTTCTTTCAGAAAGTTGGTTTTGCATGAATGGGTAAATAATAGACTAATGATGTTGTTAATTGTAAAAGAAAACTTTCTACGGTAAATACTCAGCAAAATATCATTCAGTTAAAATGAAAAATAATAAACATGTTTGCATATGATACAGGCATGTGTCAAAAAAAAACAAAGACACTGATTTCGTCATAATAAAACTTATCATCATTACTGTTGAGTATATAAATAATGAATCGTAATTTACGAAAAGAAAAGTTTCTTAAACGACACAGGTACAAAAGAATGTTTTGAACTATTTATTTCGCAAATAAATATAAATGATGTATGAAAAAACGAATAAACAAAGTCATGCAAAAATTGAACAGCATCTGTGTTTTTGTTGATTGATTAATTGTTTGTGTCAAACGCAATCTTTTCTAAGGAAGAGATCAGATACTAAGTTATAACATCACGTAAATTGTCTAAAATATGCACACGTGGACAAGGAAAGCAATTGTGAATATCTTTTCTCACTTGAGGAATCAATGTCAACTGCTGTTTAACTTCATATGATCATTCCAAAGGTTGTTATGAACAAAAATATTGTTTTTTATTTGCAATTCTGTTGCCCATTAACGTCGTATCAGTACCCCAGGTTGGTCATTGACTACAATATTCACTACATGTATATTCCCTAGTTTTTTTGTCCAGCCCGATTAACAACAATCAGACGATGCAAAAATAATTGACGATTGTATCATCACAAATTTCAATGAAATTATTTTTCTTCGAAGTAGAAACAACTTTCGATTAAGATTCTATGCATAAAGTTTAACTTTGGTATTGTATATAGGTAGTCAAGATGAATTTAGACGGAGAAAAAATAAATTTGAATCCTTTTCTGTCGTTCAGGGTCACAATTATGGAGCGAACAACAAAAAAAAGTATTAGTTCCATGATAACATACAATTTGCATCAAGTTGAATGATTGATGCTATCAGAAAATATCTAAAACGTAAATCACAGATTGAAGAATGATCGATCGATTTGAATAAAGTTCGAGTTTCAAGTTTGAAATGAAACTGATGTTTTATGCAGTAAAGGACTAGGGCGGATAAGGCCGTTTTTTTGCCCTTAACAAAATGGAGCTATTTTT
>OENT01002741.1:0-18192 GCA_900239685.1 Rotaria macrura
TGTAATCAATGGATCA
This sequence comes from Rotaria macrura, assembly GCA_900239685.1. Taxonomy (NCBI): domain Eukaryota; kingdom Metazoa; phylum Rotifera; class Eurotatoria; order Philodinida; family Philodinidae; genus Rotaria; species Rotaria macrura. Next base: position 17 of record OENT01002741.1, read on the forward strand.
TGGGTTCGAATCTTAGTTCAAGCTGTTGCTAAAAACAATTTCCAATCTGTTGCTCAAAGTGTTTGAATGCTATATCATGGTTCGCCATATCATGTTAGTTCGATCCTATCTCACGGTGTTAGCTGTTTTTTTTAAATTTTTGCATAGTACTAAACGCGTTGGAGCGCGTCAGTATATATGCGTTTGGACGCGCATTCAATCTTTCAAACGCGTTAGCACCCTCGAAAATGTTGCATTTTTGACGAATCCTGACACGTTCAGGGATATTAATCCGAAACGCTCGGAGACGCGTCGAAAATCAAAAAATGGATACATGGGAGAAAAGAGAAACTTTTTGCATTTCAGAGTTCATAGGAATTCTTAGGGATCCATTAGAATTCACAAAATGAAACTAAATAGACAAAGACTTGAACATAGAACTGTCCAAAACCTATACAAAAGTAATCTTCAGAAGTGAGGTTATAGTGGTAGCGATGAATTTTTAAATTCGTTGATGATTTCAGTGATTTCTAAAATAGAATTAGACTCACCAAGATTCGCATTCTGCATAATCATTGCAGTTTATAACGAAGATTTCTGACTTCAACTGAATTCTTATGAATCTCAATAGATTCTAACGCATGCCATTTAGTGTTTTTGTTAGCGTAAGTCTAATCCTTTTGGCCTAGATCTTTAAAATGTGTCACAAACGCTCTGGTCAGATTTCTCGTTTTTACTTCAGTATGCGAGGAAAACTGGAAAAGATATGCTCCCTTAAAAGTGCAAGATACTGGCAGAATTTGAATCGCGATCGAGACAATATTTTTAATAATATATTCGATCCTACAATTCATTCAGCATAGTGTTAAGCTGAAGAATGTCATGCAGTCACAAACGTGGAGGACCTCTCTAGGATTAAAAATCAGAATTTAATCAGGACTCTTGGTATTTAATCAATGCAATTCAATCAAGAAATACGTGCAGGGAGCTGTAAATCACTAGAAACGCATGTTAAGTGGAATAAAAACGATTTTTTGCCGAATAGAACTAGATTATATAGATGTTGAATCAATTTCTTTTGATTTTATCTAAAAAGAATGTCAGCGTTTGAAATGATTTATAATTCAACAACCATAATCTGATTAGACCTTACAGGATTCTAATAGGATTCTTTAGTAGTGCAATCCAATGTCAGATATAATTTTCAGTAGTAGTCTTTGATCAGCAAGGCGAACCTAGGAACACACTCAGAATTGGTCTCTAGATCATTCGTTGAAAAGCTGATTAATTTATCGGATTCAATCATAAGATTTTATTGCATTCTAAAAAGAATGTTTACCTGAACTTTCTGTAAACTGCAATCTTGAATTTGAACTTACTTTCAAGTGACATTGTTCGATGAAAAAAATCAAAAAAGTCAATATTTAAGCTTCATATATTTATTATTTATCATAATATTCTGACATTCGTTATTCATAATTTTGATTCGAGAAAATACTTCTTTCCAACTCGCGTTACTGGCAGTAAACTTAAGTTATTGTAACTCCCCCAAAATGATTTGCTTTCTTCTAAGAAATAACTCTAACGAAAAACTCAGTACTACAGTTAAATTTTGCATAAAAATAAAATCCATAAGACATTTGGATTTCTTACCTGCATATACCGTCATATTGAATATAGTTTGTTGGAAGATTTGAAAAAAATCATCTAAGATTCTACCTGATATTTTCTATTCATTTAAATGGAGATTGTTGAGATTATTAGGAAAAAATTCAGATATCATCTTGAAGTCCCAGATGCCTGCTAGAATTGGAACAGTGAAGAAAAACATTCTTGTGTAGTTTATCCGCTTGTTAGTCTTAATACTTTACTCAAGATATGCACTATAATTCAATGAGATCTCAGCATTAAACAATTTTCGATAGATCTTAAAGAGAAAATTGTTAAAACTTGGAGCTCACCATTTCTTATGTTCCAAAATTTTGAAAATTAGTTGTAAGATTCGCTACAATTGTTCATATCAAGCTGTGAGCAAGCTCTTAATCAAAATCGAAAAAACTTATTGAAGCATGATTATTTTCTCAAATAGGCTTTGATCATCCTTGTTCACTAATCGAAACGAATCGAAAATACTTTCTTCTCCATGAATCTCAAGAGAATCCTAGAAATATTTAGCATAGATATTTATATGAGAGTATGAGTTGATTGAAGGATGTAATATACCCTCAAACAACCCTCTCTCTCTCTCTCTTCCTCTCGATACACACACATTTATATCTAGATCCATTCCCATACATCATCGTAAGCGATATTGTAAGCGACTTCTCGCTTTCCTCTTAACGATATCTAAGTCAGCTACCATTCTTCTTCGTTCCATTCCTCCTTACATAGTTATGCATGTTCGTATAGTTGTATATGTTCATATCTTTTCGTGTTCTTCTAAGAGGAGGATAAGAGAGATGATTCACTTGTTCTTTTTCTTTTGTCTTCGCGTTCGCACTCTCTCTCTCTCGCTTGCTCAATCAAAAAAAGTGGAAAATGTTTTTCTTGTTTTGGTGAATAAAGCTCACAGATATGTACCTTGAAAATGCCCTGAACTTCAAATCTTCTTTTTCTTAGCACTGGATTACTAAACATCTACTTAGTCGTTGTCGTGACTATTCGAAAAATAACTTTTCACTAAGCGGCTTTTCACCGCATCATTTCAACAACAACAACAATATTGCATCTTGTCGCTAGCTGATAACAGTGGATTTGTTATCCTGTCATTATTCAACTAGATGACCATTGTCTTTGGCGTCTTCCCAAGGTCTCTCATTTATTATTTTGTGACTCATACCCGAAATTATAACAATTTAAAACATATGTCAATTTGAATGCTACTTTCAGGTATATCTTTAAAAAATATGGAAATGCTCACTAGTGCCTCATGCTAACTGGTATTTGCTTGTAGCGGTGGCTGTGCTTCTACACGACATGCACACCTTCATTGTTTCAACGTAGATGAAAAGGGAAAGGAAAGGAAAAATGCTATTGGAGCATTCTCTCTATTGATTGAAATATTGCGATCAAAGGTGTGACGTTAGATAAAAGTAATAAAAAAAGAGCGGTATTGTTCTAAAAGAATAAAAAGAAAATTTTTCAAAGGTCGTTTAATTAGTTAATAGAAATTGTTGATGTACAAGATATGTGAAAGGAAAAGAATTTCACTCAAACATAGATATTATTTTGCTGACATCTCTTGAGAATCTTGAGTTTCGTGAATGGTGCGAATAAACCAACAGCACTAAAAAATGAATCGATTTTTGTCGAAACGTTGGATTGATTGGTTTTAGTCTAAATCGATCTTGTGCTGAAGTTCGAAATAATTGGAAACTAGTTTCCTCTGCACGAGCAGAAGATGACAATGTTTGGAAATGCGGAAAATGTAAAACTACAAGAACTATTCGACACAGTACGTGTTTTTCTAATTCGAAACTTACAATTCGTCAAGATCTTGATCATATGAACTTCTTTGTGCAACTAATCGATTCGCATGCATTTTTAAGACCACATTGTAAGTTCGCGAGCGAATCAACAATAGTTGACTCAAAGAATTTTGCTCGAGATTTATGCGGTGAGTATTCTGTTAGAAATCCGGTGGTCATCAGAGGTCCGTTACATATTGTTGAAATAGATGAGAGCGCGTGGAAAAAACGAAAATACAATCGGGTAAGTCTTGTGTCCATTCCATGGATTTTTGGCAGCGTTTCTAGGGATACGCCCGATTGTTTTGCTGTTTTAGTTGATGAACGCGACGCAGCAACACTTATTCCCACTATCCACGAATATATTCTTCCTGACACTACCATCTACAGTGATCAGTGGGTCGCCTACAACGATATTGCTAATTGCCCATGTCCTCAAAGTAACAACCATCAAATGGTCAATCACTTCGTCAATATCGTTGAGCCAACAATTTCAATGCACACACGGGATATAAAGAATTTATGGTTGTGCATAAAGAGAAAAAAATGGCCCAAGTGCGGTCACATGCTACTCTTTTAGGCATTCATATGATTGAATATATGTGGCATCAGCGTTTACGCGACCAGCCCCTTCGAATATCTTGTTCCCGCTATTCAAGAAAAATATGTATTCAATAGATTGTCTTTTTTTTCTCAAATAAATTCTTACAGAGCTATACGACATCTTCGATTGGAATATTTTAATCGATAGAGAGAATGATCCAATAGCATTTTTTTCCCTTTCCTTTCTCTCTCTTCTTATATACGTTGAAACAATGAAGGTGTATGTGTCGTGTAGAAGCACCACGGTGGCAATCAATATTAAATTTTTATATCGATTAGTTTTCTCCATAGTTTATATTACGAAATAATTATAAATTAGACTAAATTACATTTTTCTCCATAATTCTTTAAATACATGTACGTAATCGATCCTACTTTTAATAGTACATTTAAGCATGATTGATAATTTACCCAATATTTTTATTCGAAGTACCCTGGAGATTCATTCCTAAAATAGGATTGGACTATATTCGATCAGATTCCGTCGTGTTTAATCATTATTGCATCGCAAAAATGTCGGATTCTTGGTGTCTGAATCAGAGAATAAGGATTCTAGCAATTATTTTCAGGAATCAGTCCATATTTTATGAATAGGATATGATCATGGCGAGTATGATTGGAGTGGATAGTTAGAGTATACAACTTTTTAGAAAGTTTCTGATGAACACGGAGGATTTCTATGACAACTTTTCAAAAAATTTTGGAATCAAATACAAATTAGGCATGAATAATAAGGTATAAATTTTGCATGACATGCCTAAAGATACTCTCCTGATCTTATTTAGAACGCCTCGGAAGCCAATAATAGGAACTGATCGTCGGATACAATGTGAAACTCGTAAGAATACGACTTCGCATCCTATCTTTATTTCCTCAACCTGGAGTCTGATCGCATTTGTGTCGGATGCTAGAATCCTATCCTAACAGGTTCGATAGAATGCTTTATCGGATTCAATCAATTGGAAAGAATTCTTAATATACAACAGGTTTCTACTACTGCCCATAATTAGTTTCCTTGACAAAGAATAAAAAACAAAGTTCAAGAACTAGGAGAAACTGAAGAAGCTGCAAATAATGGTGCAGCGATTCCAATAAGGGTATTGTTGCTGACTAAAACTCCTTGAAATCAGTCGAAAATCAACAAATTCTGTTCAAACCGAGCCTATAACTGGCCAAAAATAATAAGAAGTTGCATTGATAAGGGACGTAAATTTACTTTGAACGATGCAGCAATACTATCTAGAAAAGAATTGATGCTAAAATTTCTTATTCGGTTCTTGATTTAAAGAACGGTGTTTTGGGGTAGTATGGCGACTTCTGATAAATCTCAACCGAAGTTGAGGGGAGTTCGTTAATTCGAATGAACAATCAGTGTGCTTTAACAGTAATGCATTAGTTCCTGAAGTATCATATAAAAAAATCACCTCTTTTGAGCTATGAATTGGTGTGACATCAACAGTGCTGTTCTCAAAAGCAGAACATAACTGTTCTATTCCTGGGAATTGATTCTCCTAATAAAACAAAAGTGTTTTGATTTTTTGTAACGGCTCTAATGATGTAATACCAAATCACAGCTCATAGTGAACTGAACTAAGTTTTCATATTCCGCATTATGAAAGTACTTCAATCACATGTTTTGTAATAGTCTGAACTCGGTTTTAGACCAAATTTGATTTAAAGTGTCGATTCCAGCCGTTTTCAGTCACTTCGAAAACTAATTTCAATAATAAAAATAAATAGCTACTAGACTTCGAATTTAAGAAATTGATAGGAGTTAATACTTGCATCTTCAGAGCACTTATAATACAGATCAAACTGTCAGACTTTTTGATTGTAGTTTTAAACGACTTTGAACGCTCTATCTAAAACTATTGTTTGGTTTTCTTGAAAAAAAAATGAGTTTCTGAAGTGATAAAAAAACGACTAGAATTAGCTCTCAAAGTACAAGTTTCACACTGATTTCTGTCAGTTTCTAGGAATGGCAAAAACTTTGATTTATTTTTCATGAATTTCGATCATAGATTCATATAGAATAGCAAAGGCAAAGTTAGGCTAATCGCAACCAGATTCGGAAATATCGATCCCCATTAATACCGTTGTAAATGGTGCATAACTCACCTGTTTTCTAGGAAGGGTGTGGTTCGGGGTGGGGGCTAACTGCGTTTTATACACTTACAAGATCTTACTATACCCACAGTTTGTATATCGTGTATTACTAACAAGTATATCGAAATAAAATATGAAGTGCTGAGGAATTTCTTATGCTGTGATGATTTAACAGAATAAAATCTTATCTGCTGTTTGAAAATTTTCAAGCATAGTGAAATTTCCGAAATTATCTTCAGAATAAGAGCGTTGGATCGTTTCAAGCAACGTTTTGAGAATACAGAACAAAAACATCGTCAAATATTTTCTCGTTGTTCTTCTTTATTCTGATGTTTTTTTCTATGCGAAAGTTTCTTTGACATATGTTTTGATATGAAGCCTGTTTTAGCAATTGTTGCAAGCGAAAAAGATCTGAGATGATTAGGATGAGATAATGTCTAAATCTCGAAATATATTTTTTGGAAAAACAATATCGAATAAATCATGGTAGAACACTATGGAGTGTAATAAATACTGTTAAACTAATTTTATCAGATTGGATATGAAAACAACTAGAAACTTTGTGTGAAGATACAATGAAGAACCAGAGGAGTCGTATGAAGATAAAACAGAGCTAGAGAAAATAATGTCTTTTATCGAAACCAAAAAAGAGATGAATGTAAGAAGTATGAATAGTTCCGTGTGGACAGCTTGTGAGGAGAAAAAAATGGAAAAAATAAAATCTATGAATAGAGAATGGAAGAATGATTGAATGATGTATGTGTTTGTGAAAAATACGAAGTGATCAACCCATGAAAGGATACATATTAAGATTTTCTTTGGAAAACATCAGTTATGTGACATTTTTCCTTAATGACATTGTAATTGTTGAAGTTCATGTTTTTTCGAGATTTTTTCGAAGTAGTTTTTCATACGATATTTCTTCTTTTCAAATTCGGACAGTAATTTTTCAGAATTAGGAGTTCACCATCGAAAAATGATATTTTTCATTCGTAAAATAACAAAATATCAAAGTGCAGTGGTACTTACGATGAATCTCAGTTTATTTAATAAATTTGACTTTTAATAAAGCTAAATAATACCAACTGGAGACGATAGATCGTTGATATCTAAATCGATTCAAATCTTTGCCAAATTGTCATTCGGTACCAATATTTCTTTGAGAGACTTGGGTTTATTCTTACTACAGCAAAACAGCATAAAAGTTGATTCGTAAAGTAAAATCCTCCTCTACTGACACCTCTCTAAAAAGGACAACTCCCTACTATGGACACGTTGACAGGGTCCTTTAGCTATCCAAATTTAGAAAGGCTATACTGTCATATTTCATTAAGACTTTTACTTTTAGAAAATGACTTCTAAAGTATCTTCTTCTTTAACTTCATCAATGGTTTCATTTTTATGTGACTTAATACGTATTCATTCTGTTTGTGGAATTGATGCTGAATGTGTTGTTGCTCAACGAATTTGCCTTGAATGTCAAAGTTTAAAATTAAAATATGATTTAGTATCAGCGCCCGATGAAGAACGTCGACCAAATGTAATTGTTACTGCAGGTGTGTGCCATCCGTTGTTTGATTATCAAAATTGATCACTGAGCTTATGCACTTTAGGAAGTGGTCCTTCAAAGTTTTTGTTTGTCGGTCACATGGATACGGTAAATGTTGAAGATGAAAACCAGTGGTCATCACCACCATTCGTCGGTGTGATTGATGATAAAAATCAAAGGCTTATCGGACGTGGTGCATGTGATAACAAAGGTGGTATTGCTTGTGCTTTGTACGCATTGCATTTGCTTCAGCAACTTATTGATGGTAAGATGCTTTTCTGATACATAAAAGTCTTTCCAATATATACACTGCAACTTAGAGAAAAACTTAAATGTTAGCATTCAGTTAGCATGTGTGGTTGATGAAGAAAGTGGCGCTTGTTCATCAATTGGTGTTCGTTACTTATTAGATAAAAAGTTAATTTCGGGCTCTGGTGCTATCTACGTCTATCCAGGTACAAATGTTACCATTGGGCATCGAGGACTATTAAGATTAGAAATTAGCGTCAAAGGTGAAAACGTCCACACTGGAAGTGTAGAATGGAATTCAAAAAGGAAAGGAGCTAATGCGGTTCGTTCGTTTATTATAGTGTTATATCAAACATGATCTTTTGTTCATTTTTTTTTCTTTCAAACAGTCAACCGCTCTAGCTCGGATTTTAATAGCATTGGAAGATTATGCATGGAATCACGATGAAGACCCTTCGTTTCCGGAATTAACATTGACAGTAACTCCAGGTACGATCAACTTCCGTCTGTATTGTTTGTTTCATCGGTATGATAGGTGTATGTTTCTCTAGCAATCAATATTTAACAATGATGAATTTTTTAAATAGACGATAGAAATGCATCTGTCTATAGATGCATAGTAACATGGGTCTCTTGCGTCAATATTGTAGAGGGTGAGAGTTTCCCACAATTAATCAAGTTTAGAATTTACGTATGCTACAAATGTGAGTTAAATGAATTTTAGTCGTCTATATAATTGTCCAGTTTAGTGCAATTCATCCATCTAAGATCATATTATTTTTGGAAGTGCAAACCAACAAAATACATACCCATCGAGAGCTAGAGCATGATTGTAGGCTGAGAATCCGTATGTTTACAACTAACACTAAAACATTTCTAGAGCTCCTGTCATTCTCCCTTACGAGAAAGCACGGTGCACAATCAAAATAAGTTTTCGGAATCTTCGTTGGTGACTGGAGATGCGAAAATTTTTAAATTAAAACGATTTTTGGTTGTTTGTAGCGGCTATTTGACTCAATCAAACTAAAAGCGTATTCTGATTCTTTTTGGATCAGAACGTTTGGTTTCAAAGGTGGGTGGACAAGAGAAAATGGTTTCATAGGAACACGTCTTTTGAGATATTTACGTTGCTTTAAGAAAATGACGAGTCCCTTTAGGTACGATCTTCAATGGCGGTGGTTTTGCATCAGTCGTTCCATCACATGCTTTAGCTCTGATTGACATTCGTCTTATGCCATCGACAGCTGCTTATGACATTTTGAAAAATGTGGAGGACATTGTGAAAACTATAATTGATGAACGAAATGAATTTTACGGTAAAATGGCACTCCATTCGACCTCATCTGGTCGATTATCGGCATCAATTACAATTAAAAGTCAATTACCAGCTGCAAAAATTGATTCAAATCATCCATTAGTTCTCTCTTGTGTGAATTCCGTTAAAAAGGTACTTGATGTTGTTCCTACAGCCAACGGATGCGGTCCAGCCAACGAAGGATACATGTTAATTGACAGTGGCATTCCAACAATTTGTGGGTTTGGGCCTGTTGGAGGCAATGCACATGGAGTAGACGAGTGGATATCAGTTCCATCGATGGCTCAAACAGTCGATGTTTACGTTGATATTGTCTCTAATTATTGTCAGCTATTCAGATAATTGTAGTTCATAGATAGCCATGATACTTTCACTGTAAAGGATTTTTTTTATAAGCATGCGCTATTATATTAAATGATAATCACCAATTTTCTTGCAGTCGTTTTTTGTTTTTCAACGTAAGATATGTAAAATTTCTTGCACTAGCTATGTTAACTATTTAAGCCGATATGAATATCTTATTTTGTATTTTACATAGTATTTTTTGGGACTCATATGTTTTCAAAGGAAATAGTGAGCGTAAGTTTAAGACGAAGGCTTGTGATACTGCCCCTCCCCGCCAGTCAATGCATACATGCCAACAATTAGCGATGACTTCCAAAGTGCGCACTGCCATATCTCTTGATTTGACCAGGAGTATCCTAATTTTCAAATCCTTCTCCCAATGCAAATTCTCGTGAATCCAGAAGCTTATTTTGATGATTTTCTCCTAATTTTAGATTAAATTTTTCACCTCAGATGTTAGCGCCACTTGAGCAAACAAAAGAGAGAAGAAAAAAACAGAACTATTGTAATGTGCAATGGAAGCATCAACCGCCGCTCTATTTCTCTATATGATATTTGTGAGACGAAAATTCCCAGTTCTCGATTCATAGAAAAAAACGGAGGGCTACCTTGGGTGGAAGGCCGGTGAGCCAGTAATAATCATAAACTTTTTTCTGTCGAAAGTGAAGCAGAAAATTAGAGCATTTTTCGATGAAAGAAACTATATTTTGACTTGTAACATTAACGACGTTTTTGCTATGTGGACAATAGTTTGTTTATGTCACTGCAAAAATGACTTAAACCTTTTAAAGTCAGGAAAGCTTTGTTTTTAAAAGAACTGAGTCTGATTTTTAATAAATATCATAAGACGTTCTCATGGATGCGTTCGTCTTTAATTGCACTAGGCTCAAAATTACATTCAAATAAAACCCTCCCTCGTAATCTTGTTTAGTCGAAATATTTTTCTATTAATAATCTTTTGACCCATCGAAACATTAACTTTCACGGATGTTTATTTTACACATGCACAGCAATCTCTATTCTAACCTAAAACATTTGCTATTTCTAATTCAAGAGTACTATTTTCACACTGATGTTGCATCCATTTTTCTGAACATCGAAGATTTACACAACTTCAGATGGAAATGTTCTGTTCTCTGCCACTAATTCCGTCCGAATCGCCAAAGTCTCACAAATAGTCCCAAGTGGTTGTAGAAATATTAATTTTGCTTTTTCAGAGTAAAATGTCTGATACTCTCTTGTTTTCACTTGACACTAAAGTGTTCCGATCAACTCCTGATTTTTTTCGAAAAATTACTGGTTTCTAAAATTCTGATTGGAGAACCCTGGTCCCAACACTCGCTCCACCGTAAGAGACACGCAATCATAACACGTTGTTCTCCTCACACATATTAACAACCAGCATTATATACTAGCCATCTATCACAGCTTTATTTGCAATTTATTTCCATGCTTACAATAAAATACATTGTTGAATTCAGAAAAACGACTCACGAGAAATGAAAACATCGAGCGGATAGCAACAATGAAACAAAAAAATAGGGCATCCATTTAAAAGCAATGGTACTAAATATTTCCGGATATTAAACATGTGGTATTTTGTGCTATACTACTATAAAGCGAAGGTTTTGTGAGTTCCATATTTTACCCACAAATAAATTGCACAAACACGTTTTTTCAATTTGCATTGTTAAAAAGCTTCTGGGTATTTATAAATACCCCAGTAAAGTATTAAGATTGTTGTTGAATTGGAACGAGTTGTATTTTCATTCATTATTTTCATACAAACCAAAACTTAGAATAAAACTATCGAGCAATACTTATTTCAAACGATATCCAAGAGATTATGGGTGTGTGTGTCCGTTTTAAGATACCAATGAGTAAATAAAGGACCCACACCGTCACCAATATCGGTATCGGACCAAACAAGAATGCCAACACCCACCCGATCTAAACTGAAAGACTCATTTAAAACAATATCTAAAACCAAACCCATACCGACACACAGATTTTCACTCAGAAACCTACAACAAGATCTACACCTAAAAGATATCCACAAATGGTAGCAAACAGCCATATCCACCAAATCCCAATGAGCGGAAAACCTTGACAATCGCAACAACTCTAACATGCAGGGTGTGGCAAAATTATAGACCTCCTGCACCTCATATGAAAAAGATAGCTTTCTGTTTTACATGCAAGTCTATTTATATTAGTTGCTATGCTCGTTCAATAGTTGGATACATTTGATGCTATGAGGCATCATTAGTGTTTCTATTCTTTGCTTACAGACGTGCAGCGATGGATAGAAAGAAAAAGATGTTGTGGTATAATTCTAGACCACCCTTGATGCTTTCTTTTTGTTTATGGTTTTTGAAAATTTCTATTTTAAAAACTTCAAATTCAATAACGGCAAGCAAAGCCTTTAGTATTGATAAATTGTCGAAGTCTGGTAGGCATGGATTGAAATAATTTTCGTATCAAATCTTCTGAGAATACCGTCCTTGTAATTTCGAGTACCCCTTTTAATTTCTCTATTCTAGTAAAGCTATATTTCCCTAATTTCCGATTGACTATAGAACAAATGTTTTCTATTACATTAAGATCAGGATTTTGGGCTGGCCATGGAATGAGTGTAACATGCTTTTTATTGAAATATTTACATGCTTGAGCAGAAACATGAGGACGAGCATTATCTTGTTGATACCAAACTTTGTTAGATAGTTGAGCTGGAAATTTGCAAATGCTTTCGACAAAGTGTTTTCGACTATATCAATATATTTAGCAGAATTTAACCCCCCGTCGAAGAAAACTAGACGTCTCAGACCACAGTATGTAACGTAAGTCAGACCTACACTTGAATGCACTCGTTGCTGAAATCTTTCGTAACTCTTCAAGTCATTTCAAAATCTTCTTATATAGGTTTTCTTGCTGCGGCATATTCCCTAGACTGAAAGGATAGGGTCTGGAAACGGGAATTCACCTGTGTCTGTCTCTGTCCGTCTGTGTGTCTGTAGCAAACAATGAAAGAAGCACTACTGTGGTCCAAATAATTAATTTTATGGCACAACTCACCATTTAAATGGCGCAAATGACCATTTCTATGATGCCTACAATGGTTGAATTCATGGGATGGAAACGCTGCATAACTCCCTCCCAGTGACGGAGCCGATGCAGGGTGTGCCCCCTATCGTATTTTGAGGCTGCTATCCCTAAATCTCTGAATCTTGCAAGTTGGTAGCTAGAGGAGATCTAACCCGCCGCTTCCCGACCTCTGAAAACCTTCGAACCCCCTGACATGATTTTTGAAACACGTTTCTGATCGCATAGAGTACTTGAGATCCCCGCCCCCCCCCTCCGAAGCCACTGTTTGGCTGCTGACCATCTTCGTCTTTCGCTTTGAGTTTATGTGTTTCTCATTGATTTTCGTTGGAAATATTTCATTTTCGCCATGTTTTTGCCGCGTTTTCACTTATTCGAGTAGCTTCATGTCTCCAATGAACTTATCCCCTCGTTTCTTTGAAATTTCAGCATCAGATTCGAACACAAACAACTAATTTTCTACCCAGTCGTTGCATTTCTAGTCATAACCCCGATCAGTCTAGGGCCGAGTGAATCGACTTTCGATGTCGATGAATGTTACTTGTGAAATCAAATAGAATTAACGAAGAATACGATTCACAGCTCGACGTCTGATAGTAATATTTAAATTTGTTTGAGCATATCGGACTAGATCAGTCAAAGGAAGAGTGTCATTCCGGAACTGTTGAAGCTTAATTGCCCGTTTTTGATGATTCGTAAATTTAGAATGACGTCCAGCTCTAGGTTTGGTTGCCACCATGGGAAGTTGGTTCAACTTGCGAATAGTTTCACGAACGCAATGTCGAGATACATTGAATCTTCTTGAAATTTCATGCTGTACCGTACCAGTGCCACTTAAAAGAATAATTACCTTTTTTGATTGATACACATGGCCTTTCTTCCCCTTGTCCTTCTTAAAAGATGACGTATACTTCATAGCTAAAGTATACAGTGAATAGACTGACTCCGTGCAATTTGGAAGGAAAAAAACAAAGAAAACATCAAGGGGGTCTATAATTATACCACAACATCTTTTTCTTTCTATCCATCGCTGCTCGTCTATAAGCAAAGAATAGAAACACTAATGATGCCTCATAGCATCAAATGTATCCAACTATTGAACGAGCATAACAATTAAATAAATAGACTTGCATGTAAAACAGAAAGCAATCTTTTTCATATGAGGTATAGGGAGGTCTATAATTTTGCCACACCCGGTAGAACCAGACACACCCCTTCCGAAAAGCACACCAGAATCAGCCCATAACCTCACCAAATACCTACACCCAATCACATCAACGACAATAAAATAGCCGCACCACCCTCACACCTCACTCATTCTCAAGCACCACTCACAACCTCAGAATCCGAACTAATACTCATGTTCACACCGTCATCCCTACGCCTGCCAATCCCTATCTACACTCATACCCACCTATAGAAAATCAAGCTCACAGATACTGTGACGGACATGTACACTGACATCTGCACCCTACTCACTGTCACAGGCAGCAATTAATTGTACTTTTTTTGCATGTGAGGATTCCGGCGACATGACTTATGATAAAGGCAAACCAGAATAAGACGTACAGAAGCCATTGATCCGTTTGTTCCCTCATAAGCAGTAATCAATTGGACTTTTTTCTGTTTCTATGCAGGGATCGTTGGAGAAATTTTATTTATTTAAGAAGATTCAAAGTAGTGGGAGAAAACATTGTTGACTCATTTCTTCTCTTGTACGCAGAAAAACAAAATGTCTAAGGAGAAATCAATGGTATTCGTTTTTGCTTTTGTTGACTGATTGTTGAAGCAGTGAATTTTATTAAGATGAAATTCGACTTTGTCTATTAGTGAAGATTGATCCGTTCGTCCCCTCATAAGCAGAAATTGAAAGAGTGTGAGCAGAAATCAATGGTATTCTGTTTTGTTTTCGTGCATGGATTGTCATAGAAACCATTTTCATACAGGGGATTGGAAATATTATATGTATTAATTGTTGATTGATTTCCCTCCTCAACAGCTTAACTAAAAATATGTAAGTAAATGCAGCTGAAGAGCACTTTCTGAAGTTATTTGTGAGTGACGACTATCAGCATAGTTTTCTGGATTTCGGTCTGAAGTCGATTCTAGTGTACGGTGATATCATTTTCTCTTTTGTTTGTCGCGAACTGCTTTTTTCGGCAGTGGTTCCGGAAAGAAAGGTTTTTCTAAATATTTGCAGAGGTCCCAGTCGGTGGAAGGGGACGAATCTTCCTAATTTGTTTCGAAATTTTTTAGAATTCCGTGAAAATAACAGAAAGAAATCGACTGTCACTATCCATATGATCGCCATCAATGACTGCTTAGTCCTGTGTTTGGTAATTGTACAGTTTAAAGGGTTGCTTACGGTTTTCGTTAGTAGATTTCTGGGGATACAGGGAAATCTTCGATTGACGTTTCTTATGTTCTCGTATCGACTGTCGAGTTTAGGTTTTGAAAGTCTTAGGGAGCCTAATAAATTAAAACAAATAGGATCAATATTTTATTTAGTATGATGCGATAGAGCTCACACATACAAGATACTGATTCTCATGAATCTTAATCCGAAAACTGTTTTTCTCGTAGCCTTCTCATGCCCATTCGAATATTTATTATGAGGGTTCTTTTGTGTGAAATTTAAAACTTTCTGAAAATATTAGTATTCAAATTCATATAAAACGTCAATGAAATATTGTTGGCTTTAACAGCGACGCCACGTGTCTGTATATATTGACGTATTTCGCTGACACCTAATAGTGTTCTCGTTGGGTACCCATACACTTGTAGCTCATTACATACTTTATATATGGAAACACGCTCACATCATGAATTAGTTGACAGTTCACAGTAAAGAAGTGCACATTAATATATCCTTGAAGAGTTAAAGAAAATGCATCGTATAATTAACCATTTTTCCGTTTATGAGATTTTTCAGAAACCCTTCGAGGGTTTATTATACGTTGCGTTTTCATAAACCCTTAATTAGTATATTAATATGCCCCTTATTATCGTGCTCTCTGACTCATGCCCTTTTGTAACTGTACGTAATCAAATACATTTGTTCTCAATCTTCTCGTGGTTATTTGGTAGGCTATATTTCTTGGTATAATAGAAAGCAACCTCCATTTACCTCACATTTTCCTGTTCACTCTTCATTCAGCAGACCCAACTAAATCTGTATTATGTGAGTTGTCATGGCTATTCTTGTATCGAAACTCTCAATACGAAAATGTTGTGTATAGAATACTACTTCCTCTTACAGCAACAGCTATCTCTTAAAATCTCGATGAAAATATTCTTAGTTTTTAAATACATCCTCGGGCATTCTTGTCGAAGTATCATTCAATAATGTAAAATATTCTTTCCACAAGTTTTCTTTGCTTTGAATTGCACGTCACAAAACTAAAATAGAAATCTTCATTCAAAATTAGTCTATATTGATAATGAAGATCAACTGCAGCATATTACTACCCAAATGGGTGAATCCGATACCTGTTTCGAACAAAGAAACTTCTTTTATTAATCAGGTACGAAGTAGTACCGGACGGCATTCCTAAAGGCTCATCGAAAGTCTACGTCAGATTCCTCCACCATCCCACAATAGAATCAGATAGCCTACAACTCTATAGCTCCGAGAGTAATTCTGTGTCTCTGAATCCAATCGGATATGATCTGTGTGATAGAAGTTCTATACAATCCTATCACTTGTCGACAAACTTTCGATCGGATCCGATTATCGGAATGAATCTCCTAGGCAATTAATGTTGCACACAACTCGTGCCAAAAAACTCAACTTTTTGACTGCGTGCTTTGCTAAATTGTGCTGAAAACTTATTGAAACTGAAATATTCTAATGTCACTCGCATGCGTACAACTTTGGAGAACTACGGCTATTGCAACCTCATTCAAGTTCAGTAGAGTTTCTTTCTAAAGAAAAAGCTCCGAATTCATCCGACATTTTGAACTGAAGGATTATGGGGAACGCGTAGGGCAATCGTGGGGCTCATTTTTACTGGATTTATTTCTTTTATAGGACTTTGTTTTATCGGGGATTACATATTTAAGATGATATTTCAAAACACCTACATAGTAGCACAATTGCTAGTACTCCCACCACTCGACACACACATCGGTACCCACACCCAAAGACAAAAGTACAAGTTTTTCCCGAGTCTTCGAATAATATCAATATCTCTGTACTTCAATTTTCATTCTTTAACTAGTTCCTCAATCGATTTTCTATCATTTTTTTAATGAGAGGATTTCAAATTAATTATGATGGTTGGATAGTCGTTCCTTTGCGTTTTTGGTAATTGATTAATTCGAATCATTAAAGATGAAAATTAATAATATTTTCACAGTTGGGATAAAAAGTTTTTTACTATCGTTAGAATCCTCACATTCAGATGCCACTATTTAGCTTATCTTAGGTGTCTAAAGATCTAGATCTTAGAAATAAACCGTTGATGATTCATTATCTATATCCATATTAAATGCCTTATTGTGTGACTATTTATAGACTAACTGCTTTATTTTTTCCTGTCAGCTCTCAGACTTGTGCTTTATATCAACCACTCATCCATCAGCATCACCTTCAAGCAAAATACAATTGTACCTTACCAAAGAGAAGATTTTTTTAAAAATATCATCGTCCTCTGTTCAAATTCTATTGGATCATGGCAGACAACGATAAAGACGGTAACAAGAAAGAAAAGGAAAAAAAGCAAGTATTTCTCTATACGATGTATTCTCTAATGTTGATTTTGTATCGATGATGATTTAGTAGAGGTATAGGATTCGTTTCAATTAATTGCTGTGCCTATATTATAATGGCTTTTGTATGGTGTATTTTTGTGGCAGCATTTATCGTAGCCATTATTTTCGCCGGTATGTACTATAGCTAAGAAAACGTAGATGCTTTAGGAGGCTCAGAAAGTGTTGGGTTTTATTTCCAATATCAACAATTGTTTTAATAGCTGACTTTGATTAATCTGGATTTTTTTGAATCTCTTAAATGAATCGAATTCTCGCAGAGCTAGCAAATTTAGTTAATAAGATCTGTCGATGCAAGGTTTCAGCATATATCTATAATAATGATTTATTGAAAAACAGTTTTTTTCGTCACTGTCTATCGATTCGCTTAGATGTCGATTCTTTTTACAGCAATCAACGAGTCAGTATGACCGGCTTCGCGTAACGTGACCTTGAAGTCAAGATAAGATTGTGCCAAACATGAATTTCCTGCATTACAAAATAGATTTTTCTATGAGTCTGAAAGAAACTTGAAGCATTTTTGTTGGGACCGCAATCATCACATATCATCAAAAAAAAACCTTAAATGTTCAATCTCGTATAAGTTATCATTCGCACACATATTGTATGTGTGTGAATTAGGGGTGGTCATTTACTATTACTTTACTTTTTAAAGATAAATGATTAATTTATCTTTATTTTTTAAAAATAA
>OENT01002742.1:0-12920 GCA_900239685.1 Rotaria macrura
TGGAGAAAACTTAACTTTATCCTTTTCTGATATATTCTACCTTCCAAAACGTTTTACCACTGATTGGTCCATATTGGTCAACTTAATGTTAAAGCATAAGTTGTTTTTAGAAATAGGCTTTTCAGCCGCAGCTCTATTTCTTACTTCAACGACTGTATCAAAAGAAGTTGTCGCACTTAAGGGCGAAAATTGGGGCTCAAGTGATTTAATCATAAGTCTGAAAGGCAACTTTGACTTAGAGTATTATCACCGCATAAACCATGAATCCCCTTTGCACCAATATTTTGTTGAAGCCATTGTGAAAAGATCTCTGATAGCATCAAAGTTGAAACGCTAGAAAGCAATCATGTAGACACCATTGAGAGACGGACATACTCATCAATTTCTTATTTGATTTTGACATTATTCTCTACATCAGCTACCAACTTGTTGTATGTTCCACTGTGGGTTAAATAAATTGTAAAAATGATGTTTGGCCATCCATCACCGCTTCTTGTGTGCTTGTGCATTGTCCTTACTTTATGATTTTTATGGTGTGTCTATCTCTCCACTATATCGACTCCCGTTTCACGCTCTTCTTTTTTTACAGATAAACGCATTATTTTCATGTTAATAATGCGATTTCATCATATGAGGGGCAAAATAAATTATAACGCTGTCGCCGTTGAAATCTGTTCTACCGAATTTCCTTTTGTATATCAAATTTAGGAATGAACCAGTGCAAGATCGTCGATATCAAAGATGAATGTTTTTTAATATCTAAACCCCTAACCCCTACCAAACCTTCAGATCATTAATAGTCAATTTTGATTAGGCTAACCAACGGTACTATCAAAATTTACAGAACTAGATATAAAGAAAAAATCAATGGGGCCAGGGGGGCGTTGGTAATATAATCGAAAATTTCAGGTTTTGACAAACCCCCCCTCCCCAGTCGTTTTCTCTTTTCATTCAGTTCCCAAAATTTTCATAGAACCTTTGGTTAACCTAATCAAAATTGACTATAAAGGAGCTGAAGGTTTATTAGTGACTGGGGGTTTCGGTATCAAAAAACGTTCAACTTTGATATCGACTATCTAGGTCAGGTGCAAACCTAGTTCAACTTGTTCCAAATTTTCAACTTCGTGCACACTTAACAAGAATTACACCAGTCCAAAGAGCTTTAAAAACTGAACGATAGTCATTGATTTTCTCGTAGATGTTCCCTAGACTGAAAGGATAGGGTCTAGAAACCGTAATTTTCTGTGTTTGGATCGATGACTCAGGTTGTTCGAGTATTTTGATCTAGTCTAGAAGGTAAATTTGGCCTTTTAGTGGATTTTGTAACCACATTCTTCGTTGTATTTTTCGCTATTTTTCTTTCAAACTAATTTTTAAACAAATAACGTAATCTTTTCCTCTCTTTCAAATATTCCCTAGACTGAATGAAGAGGTCCTAGAAATCTTCATTTTCCTGTATCTGTCTGTTTGTCTGTCTATAACAGTATCTTGGTACAAATTACCATTTCTATGGCTCAAATTAAAATTTTTGGGGTACAAATGGCCATTTGTGCAGCATGTATTTTCGGCAGATCCGCCGAGTGGTCACGCGGAATAGACACTTCTACTGATCAAGTAAGCGAGGGGGACAGCTGTATTCCCTAAAAGGAACTTTGATGCCTCCATCGCTAAATTTTTGAACAGTGTGATCCAGTTGCTAGGTGAAACTCAACCGATTTCCACTCTGTGAGATATTTAAGTCTGGTAACGAAAACTGTAAACAGTGTATTCTAGTTACTAGTCAGGGGACTGAGAGCTCCCCCTCTATCAGAAGCAAAATCGTGGTTCAGGCACTATTAGGCACCAGTATTTCACACTTATTTGGGCTGCGTTTTTCTATTCATCGTTCTTGGAAATTTTTCATTTTCTTCTCATCGGTAACCCACTTTCACTTATTCATCCTCTGTATTTCTTTTCTCGGTTGAACTTATCTAGTCATGTTGTTGGGAAATTTCAGGATCTGTGGCGGAACCAGCTGACGAAAGGGGCTGTTCATATATCTGCATATGTGAGTTCTGTCAGTATAGGGCCTAGTGAATCGATTTTCGATTCAGGTTACTTGTTTTTATAAACATTTTATTCCGTATGACTGCCAAATTAGTCAGAAAAAGGCACTAAATCGGACTTTTCTCAGTCTAGGAATCAAATATCGAAAATCCGGTCGATGAAAAGTTAGCTTCTATCGAGACCTTTAAAATAGAGGTTAAACATCGGGGAAACCTAGAAGCGAACGGGTGTTATAGTAATTTTCCTGCTTCAGAGCCATGTTTTGAGAAAGGTGCTAAAGCAATTTCGGAAGTGAATTTTTCATTCAAACGTTTAAAAACTACTTTTTAAATGGAATGTTTCTCAAATATTGCAGTAGAATTCATTTTTGCGGTGTCTATCAATTCATATTTTGTAGGTTTGAAGAAAACACCCCGAAATCAACCACGAAATATTTCGTCAAAAAGGCGAAAATATTGAAAAATATGATAGTAGGGACAAGAGTATTTCTTCCATAAGTCTGTCAAAGCATAACCGTTCTTCAAAAACCAATATATATTCTGAAGGTGCAGATCACGGGGCATCTGCCAGCAATAAAAACTCAAATCCGGATTCTTTAAGAAAAGTCGGATTCTTCGAGGAGGGACCCTTAAATTTTCAAAGATGTATATCCGATTTCAACTGAGTAATGTGGTGGTAGTAGCTATTTAAATTATTCTTGTTGGCCTGGAGATAGGGGTGTCATTTTGGCGTTCTGTTCCTGGGAACGGGGAACGCGTTACATAAATTCAAAAAATCGTGAGGAAAAATATATGCTAATGTCGCTGTATCGAAATAATGCTTAAAACGAAATTTGAGGTGCGTTTAGTGTACTGGGTGATTGATAGTTTTAGTCACAATCACGATCACGATCACGAAAAAAATATGTAATCACGCACGATCACGATCGTGGTCGTGAATTTAGTGATCATGTAGTACAGTAATTTAGCTATATAAGAAAATTATTTTATTGAGCAATCGTGCCATCTATGTAATATATTCTATTAGGTATAGTTGAAGCCTTCAGCTTGAAGACTTCGACTTGAAATTAATGGATACTAACAGGAAAGCTTGATTGTTTTCTTTATATTCATCCTATGAAAATGCTTTGAAGATGTAAAAATAACTTAAACCTATCTGAAATTCTAGAATGTGTATCACTGATCCTCTTAAATCTAATAAAACAGATTTAGCACGATTGATTAAAGAAAAACCTGTATCTATATCATATAAAAAAACAAAAAGACAACGAATGCTTCAGCGTGTTGATCTCAATTTAGTTTAATCTATGTCAACAATGTTAAGTAACATTTCATCGTTTGCGACAGCTGTAAATCAATGTTAGTTTATAAATCAACAACAGGATCTGGTTGTATGTTTGCACATTCACGTTCTTGTCGAGTCAAAAAGAAAGATTCTGAGTCATCCGGTCAACAATCAAAAATCAAAAATCAATCATTAATACAACCATTCGACATCAAATGACAAAAAAAAGGTGCCGAAACGAGTGAAAGATGAAATAGCATCAGCATGTGTTGAATTTGTATTTCAAGATGGTCGAGCATTTCATTTATTAAAAGGACCAGGATTTTTTCGATTAGCTAAAGAATTGTTCAATACTGGCAAGCTTCTGTCTTTATCAACAAATATACAAATTGAAGATTTATTACCTAATCCAACAACAGTAAGTAATTTACATTACATAGAATAAGATAAATACGTATTTAATCAACAATTTTTTCATATCAGATAAGTAGAAATATTGATCGACTGTTTAGTTATTATAAAGAGAAATTAATCGATCTTTGCTGATCAATTGATAGTTTTTGTGTGACAGTTGATTTCTGGGCAGAATCCTACACAGGTAAGACATACTCTTTTATTGTAAAAAAATATTTTTCCTTGTGTCTTTTTCACAAAGGTTTGTCATATTGTGGGTTATCACTTGGTCACGTTGATCTATGATTTCAATCACAAACATTTCTAATCGGATGCTATCCATATCAAATGGAAAATAAATGTGCACCAATGATTAAATCATTTATTGATACTATTCTCAATGAGTTTGGACTGAAATTGAATCAAGAAAAATGTGTCATGAGTGATAGCGAACCGACAATTAAATGTACATTTAGTTCCAATTGTAAAAGAGTTGATTGTCGTGATCATTACTTGAACAGGCAAATGCAACATGCTTTTACGTCAAAAATTATCGATGGAGAAAATGTTAATTGTGAATCGGCACAAGATATGTTTCACGATGATAAAAATATTGTTTCAAGTGTTCGTCAAATGCATAATTAACAAAATTTATCGAAAAAATTGATTATATATTCAGATACACGCTTTAGTGTTGCTTTCAATATGCTGGTCTTATTCTTGGATGTGTTCGATGAAGTCACTGAAATTCTTGATTCAAAGTTATTTACAATTTATAACAGAATTGATTAAGATCTTTTATCTGATATTCGCGAATTTTTATCTCCATTTATTACTGTTCTTGAAACTTTAAGTGATAATAAGCGACCAACACTTCATCGTGTAGTACCATTCAAGCAATTCTTAATTAATAAATGTGATATTAGTAATGACGAGAAAGAAGGTGTAAAACAATTGAAATTGTTTTTGCGTATGAAATTTAAAAACCAACAAATTTGAATTTTCTAATACTCTGTCTCTGTTACACTTCTAGGTAAACGACTAGAAGAAAAATGGGAGCTTCAAATGAACATCTTGTTGCTACGTTAATTCACCCAAATTGAAAACATTTTCATATGTGCCGTCAATTGAGAGAACGTGCCATACTATTTGTAAAGCAAGAAATGCTAAAACATCAAGATGTTCTATGTACGAATACATCAATAGCAACAAATTCATCATTAATATCATCATCGTCATCTTCTTCAATGTCATCATCAACAAGTTCAGCACCATGTTCATCATCAACAACGCCAGCATTATGTTCATCATCTTCTACATCAATTTCGCTGACTCATTCTTCATCTGCACAAAAAAAAATTGATCGAAATATTCGATAAGTCACATGCAGTACCAGAAAAAAGTGGTGTTGAACGAAAATTAGAAAAGTATTTAACATCTACATCTGTGGTACAGAATGAAGAAGAAGACGATATACTTGCGTATTGGAAGGGACATCAAAAACTATTTCCATTAATTGCTTTAATTGTTCGTCATGTTTTGGCAATGCCCGCATCGAATACATCAGTAGAGAAATTGTTCTCATCGTGGTGAAACACCATCACCGACAAACGAACAAGATCAGGTGCTGATAAACTGAACGAGCTTATGTTTTTACAAAAGAATATGGATGTCTTACAAAACAAATTTCGTGTTAATGTTGCTGGCACAAATGATCATCAAGATGCAGAACACAATAATGATGAAAAAAAAAGTAAATAATGAATCAATGCAGCAAATATTAAAACAATGTGACCATGTTACAAATAACTACAATGGCGGCGATTATTTAGTCAATATGCAAAGTGAAGACAATGAATAAATTACTAAATTATGTGATTTTCTTATTTTTTCTCAGTTTTGGATCGAATATGAAAGTATTTAATCAGGTTATATATTTTACTTGTTTTTTTATTGCTACAACTAGCAAATGAACTGTCAGATTTTATAATTTATATGTGAACATTAAATATCTCAATAAATATTTAAAGGACACCGCCGGATAAGGCCACAAATCGGCCCCTTCTTATATCTCGATCTCGGTATGCTAGAAAGATAGTACGCATTTTTCTGCGTATACCAGCGTATTTTGTTTTTCCAAAACCTATCACGGAAAAACATTTCTAGGCTGATTACTCTTTGTAAGCCATATATGTGTATTTTGAAACTTGGCTCTCGTACATTCCCGCCAAGTTAAGAATATACCAATAGCAAATGCTATACATCAGTACACCTTTAGGTGCTCTACAAACCAGTCTATAGACATTAGCCATGACTACTTTCGTTCTCTGTAAAGGGCAATTATAAAGCCGTCAAGAAGTTGGGTTCATACGAAATAGTAGAGGCTATCAGTTGACTAGAGCTGGGGAACTTCTTTTTCGTAAATCCACTCAAGATAAAACGGAATTTGGTTCGAGAGAATGAAGCCAAGAAAATTTCAGGATTGTACCAACCAGTAACTCTTTTATAGTATCCTAATGGACTAGAATAATGGTTCAAATATGATACGGATAATTTTTTTGCATCCTAATAGTAAACATCCAGGTGAAAATCACTATTACTCCGAATTCAGATGGTTCCGATCAGTTATATTGGAAAGAATAATTGTCCCACTAGTCTCATGAAAAATATGTTCAATCGTACCTTTAGATTCGGAATCAGTGGGTTATGAATTCGTCCATCAAGGAAAAGGAATTTCTTCATTCGCGCATGATGCGACTCTACAGTCCAACGGACTTTTGTGACGAGTCTAGCCTTGTTAGCATCTTCAGTCGTGTGTTGTTTTTCGCCTTTTCGCAAGTACGAAGGCATCTACGGTTCATAGCCAAGTTGTTCGAATGTATTGATGACGTCACGGAATCCACGATCCACCACCATCGTGTCACCTTTTTCACACCAATCGATGAGCCCACTGTTCATTTCCGTTATTTCTCTTGTAATACGGGCATCATTTGATGTTCCCTGGAATGGTCCAATCATGTCTAGAACATAACCATTAGGCAGTACGAGAGATATGAATTTTACTAAATGTCTCTTTTTTTGACCAGAATACGTAGATCGATTGACTTGATAATCACTACTTTTACCCGTATAAAAGTAAGTACCATCCCAGATGATGGTTACATTGTCGCCGAAAAACTCCTGAAAAATGGAACATCATTTATTCATTAGAAATGCTCAAAATCTGAGTTGTTGAAAAAACAGGCTCAACCTTAAAATTAACGTCTCATGTATCGTATTTGTAGCATGTAAACTACAATGATTATGTAAGGATTGTTAAAAAAATGGTGTAAACTGTTTAACGGGGTAGAGTATAAGATTTTATGAAAGTTGAACATCACCAAAAATTGAATCGCCGTTTTTTGCCCTGTATACTGGATAAACGACAACCAGACTTTACCTTAACGAAACTTGTATTGTGCTTTTTCGCCTCTTCTCTAGTCAAATGTCCGATTCCTAGATACTTCGGAACAAAATGTTTCACCATCTTCCGCATCACAGAATCGAATGCATCAGCGGTTCGCTTTCTCCTTGTTTCTGCGGCACCTGGTAAGTTCAGCAATGACCCGATTTGATGAAATGATAAATTCGTTTTGAGCTTCACCCAAAACAATGCGAAGGCGTTTCGAACGTGCCGATTCATGGAAGATCGAAGAAACGGAGATACAACATCAAACATTTGATCAAATTGAACTTTCGACCATCCTGTCCATGCTTTGTAGTCGTCATCACTGAGAGATGGATGGAGAAAATCAAGACGAGGAGAAGATATCGCTTCTTGGAGGAGAGCGATAAGATCAGAAACAAGTTCTTGAGTTTCTGAAATAGAAAGAGACGTAGGAAGCTGTTGATTTTTCAATTTTACAGTTTCATCTGGACGAAGGCGTCCAGATTGAGCCAAATGAGAATATTTTGTGGAACTCACAGATATTTTCGGAGACAATGATAAGTGCAAATTTTAAGTTGCAGTTTAGTGGCGAATTAACCCTCCCCTTTCCTATCACAGACAGAAAACTGATACTGATCATAGAAACTCGTTTTACACTTGTTCAGCACTTAAGCTTTTATGACTCGTGAGTTCCACATTTCAGTCCTAACAGGATTGTGCTAATAAGATTTTTTATTTCAATCCTGACCCGCAAGTATCATTGACATAAATCGCTTTATTGGTGTCATTTTAGTATCGAGTTTCGGTATCAGACTTGCAAATTGTTTTGCTCTAGCATAATCAAATATTCGATTCTAGTGTGAGTGTTCGTGATCTTCACTCTGACAGAAAGCACAATTAAGTATGTGCCTTATTTCTGTTTCTCCTGTTTGGAGAGCATGTGTTAACTATTTTCTTTCCTCTGATAGAGAAAAAAATCATGAATTCAGGTTCTTTTGATTATTATTTAGTTCAAGGGAAGCAATTGTGCAGCACACAACATTCTCAAATAATTACTAAAAAAACAGAAGACATCTTCAACCTACTGATTCTGGCAAAAAATGCAACATCAGAATCAAGTTGACCCATCGAGTTTAGCAAGGCCAATAGGGAAATCCCGTGTTCGGAAGATAAAACTCAAGGACTGTTTAACACTCTTGATCGGAAGTGCAATTCCTGTCGCCATTGGTATCTATACGGCTATTACTAACGAACAGTCACAGAGATCAGCTAAACTTGTTGCAGAGGAAAAAAATCGAATTGCTACTGAACGCCGAGAGTTCGATTTAAAACAAGCAGCTGAACTCTATCAGCAGCAACTCTTTAAGAACTTTCTGGACGCTATGTATACATTGGACAAAGATGGTAAATTAAATGACTCGGCTGATCCATGGGTATTTGCAAATGCACGTTATCGTGCTGCACATCGGGAGTTCGATGCTATTCGGAAAGCCCAAGCTTTACAGTTTCTCAAGGAAAAACAAATGATTGGTCGTCGAAACTGCATAACTGGCTGTGAAAAAAAGAATGTGGAAGATATTATACGTTTGAATGGATTAAATTTTGATGATCTGAATCTAAAAAGTCAGACTGGTAGCTTGAGACAATTAAATTTGAGTTGTATTCAATTTGATGACGTTTCAATGGCAAATGCATCATTTTCGTATGCTAGTTTGAATGGTGTAACTTTTAATAATTCACGGTTGAGTGGCACATCATTTAAAGATACATCATTCAATTGTGCTATATTTAATGGTACAGAATTGGACGGAACTGATTTTGGTAATTCAAATTTAAATGGTGCACTATTTATTAATGTCAACCGGTCAACTGCAATATTAACATCGAATCAAATAGAACAGGCTAACTTTTCAAATATTGTAATGCCCAATGGAACTATAAGTACGCATAGAACAACAACGAGGCCAGTACCAACTGAAAGTATTTACTACGTATTTCTAAATTTCTTGATACTAATTATAATACTTCTTTTACATTTTAGAAACCTCAACAACAAGTGCTAATGAACATACTTCAATGGAAGGTAATTTAGTGCTCTCAGATAGACAGCATCGTCTTATAATATATTCTTTCTTTAGTCTCTAGTGAGTTTCGAAGTGTTTTCCGGTGAGATCGAACCACCTAGTTAGTTAACATCAAAGACAAGAAGTTATTTTCTAGAGAGATTTTTCAAAGTTCTACTGTTGCATAAAAAGGAGAAATATCTAATGCAATTATTCTTCCGACACGGTGTTCAAGTGTAAGCTGGTATTTCATATTTTTAGTTCTGATTGATATGATCCTTTCTACATCAATTTTTCATAGACAATAAACTGGTAAACTGCATTTCGATTAAGCCACTCCACCACCCCTTAAGAGATATTCTGTAAGTTTTCTCTTGTGCATCATTGCAGAGTAGAAAATGCAGTTTTTCTGAAAACTTTACTTTTTAAGGCTTTTCAAGTATGTCAAGTAGAGTATGGCAGTAATATATATTTGGATATTTGTTGTATGAATCTTTGCAGTTGATAATAATACAATTTTGTTCTTATATTAGTTTATGGAGAACGTGTATTAAACTTATAGTATTAAAAATGATTTGGCATTTTTCTCAAAACATGGTTTTCAATTAGTAAATTGAAATAATTCGCACCAGGTTCACGATGTAGTCAATTTTTCTTTTTCGCTTTAAAGATCTGATTGAGACTATATAAACTTTTTATCGATAAGATTTTGTAAATTTGATTCCCATCTTGAGAATAGCCCTATTTAGTTCCTTGAGGTGGCAAAATTTTCGTTATTTTGATCTTATACAAGCTGAAATGATCGTAAAAAGTGATTGGTAATATTTAACATTCTATACAATGGAAAGAATTGCACCAAATTGTAGGGTTGCATTTGAAACCATCCTGAGTTCTATATGCCTTTTAATGATGGAGTTACAAAGATCCTCCTGGAATCTATAAATGAGCGAAAAATAAGATGAAATTTAGGTCTTATCTGCTGTATCATGCTGAAATTTTCACTAAGAGAGTTTCTCATCCAGTTCGTTGATACCTGAAAACTTCAGCGCAAACAGACCATTCTAAATAGGAATTGTTTTGGGAGAGCGGGAAGAAGAATACACATCCACTCACATAAGTAGTAGGGCTCCTGCAGCAACAGCATTTTCTCATTCAGAATCGGATGAATGATTTCCGTCAAATTATCAAGAAGGTTTCGATTTAATGAAACTTCTAGAACCGATCAGGCTATTGAAGAAAATAGTCAGTAATAGAAACAGCATAGATGTCTCTATTCTTCATTAATTAGTTGAGTTGGAAAAAAACGCTTCTATTCATTATAGATTAAAAAGCTGTCAAATATTTTTAGAACAGTTTTCGCTAGAAACTATATAGGGATTTATGGTTTTCATCGTTCAAAGAGAAAGTAATATTCAATCGGATCTTGAAATGAAGAGTTTTCCGACAAATTTTTCAGGAGCCCCCACTACGTTTCTAAAGTAGAAAACTCTATGCAACGTAAAAGTTTTACAAACTCAATATTCAATAGTACATCGAAATATTGAACTAAAATTCGGAAATCAATGTGCATCCGGCGTTAAAATATTTATCCGATTGCGAATTATTAGGATTTCACTACAAGTTGTGAGCTGATTTCTCATGATAATTTATCTTTTTTCAGTTTCACTATCGAAAAGTCGCCTTCAGATTTTATTTAAAAGTCTACATCTTTTATAAATTTTATAGATATCCCATATAAAACTTGCAAGAATAGGTTGCTACTGCGGATTCAATACAGTTTGATTTGCTCTATTAAGCTGTAAAAAGCAAAGATCTCTATCTAGTTCTTATAAAAAAATGATTCGAAAAATACTCACCTTTCTTTGGCTTGGAAATGACTGTTAGTACTAGCACGAAATTTATGCATCTTATAGTTTTCGAAGAAATACTTTCTTTCTTCTGAACAGGATGCAGTAATGTTAGATCACCGAAACAAGGAAATCATCGAAATGCTAGGGATTTCGGAGTAGTGTTTTGAAAGTATTTATTTCCTTGAAGAATGTAATCCTAAAAGTATTAAAAAATGCGATACAAAATACCCTATTATAAACGCATGACAACACTACTCTTACAGAGGATCATAACTGTGTTCAATCATTACATAAAAAAAGCAGTCAGCTTTTTATTCAAGTCGATATCAGTATATTCAAGGCCAGAAACCAAACAGAGCCAGTCTTCGGAGTGGAGACTATTTTACTTGCGGCGATGCAAGGCAGCAGCAATAAGTTTAACGTCGAGTGGACTTTTTTTCTGCAGGAATGTGAAAGGGAGTAAAAATTCTTTCTGCTTCGGACTCTTTTAAGCATCAGTTTCAAAAACCGAGCAGTCCAAGCACCATAACTCAGAAACTTTGTCTATCTTCATTATCTCTGTCGTGTGCCAAAATGCTAACTTTCACATGAGAAACAATCATGTTCAGAGTCGTTTAACACTGAAATGACCTTTTCATCAATAAATTTCATTTGCGACACTATTATTATCAGAGCTCTATCAATAAGATACTCTATTAAGAACAAGACCTTAGTCTGTGAGTATGAGAGTTAGTCTTAGTGGAGATATGAGTATATGTACATGAGCAAGCAAGAATGTGAATCGTACATTGAAATATTGAGAAAATCAAAGCTACAATAGCTTTTCGCATCCGATTCCTTGTGAAAAATAATCGATTTTAGAAAAACAAAGAATAGTATTTGTACTTTATGATCTCTTGTGAAAGAATCTGAAGCTATTGCAACAACTGAAAGACGAAAGAATATGAATGTGATATGTTGAAATAAGTAAACCAACAGATCTAATGGAATAGAACAAAATCTAACTGTTTGTACCGCTCAATCTAACAAGTGAATCTATTGTACAAAAACTCAAAAATAGAATAGACTCGAAAAAGTTGAGTCGCATTATAGTGTACTTTAAAAAACGATTTCCTAAGAACTGGCCGAAATAGGTTTCCTTACTGATCTAAAAAACCTTCAAACGATTTTTGTGTGGCAAAATGAGTTTCCGAGTATATCACTATATGTAACCGTTCGAAGGTTTCCAAATTACGCAAACTCAGTTTTTCATTTTCGAAACCTTTTAAAGGTTCGTGAGATAAGTCTGGAATAAATTTGGGCCTTTCAAAACGGTCCATATACCTATTAGGATCGACTTGTAAGAAAAATCATTGTTCTTATATT
Organism: Rotaria macrura; assembly: GCA_900239685.1. NCBI lineage: Eukaryota > Metazoa > Rotifera > Eurotatoria > Philodinida > Philodinidae > Rotaria > Rotaria macrura. Next base: position 12,429 of record OENT01002742.1, read on the forward strand.
GTAGACATACTTTTCCCCAATGAATATTTCCTAATCTCTAGAAAATTTTCTCGTACACTACTGCCGTACTTCACAAGAACCCATGATTGATGAAAAAGAACCGCTAGATGTGCATTGATTATTTCACTAGCAATTTTTGGGCTAATGAATCTAAAATAATATTTCCCTTTATTTTCTTCATATAGCCGGGAACATTCTGCCAGTCACCACAACAATGCCAGCTATTATCACGACAACAACATACAGAACACAAGAGCCTACAACCGCGACAACAACAACAACTCAAGAGCCCACAACAACACCGAAGACACCAATAGTAACAACTCAAGAGCCTACAACGACGACCACAGCAACAACAACAACAACGCAACAACCTACAACAACGACAGCAACAACACAAAGACCGACAACGCAAGAATCCACAACGAGAAGAACAACAACAACGCAACAACCCACAACAACAACAACAACAACGCAAGAACCTACAACAAC
>OENT01002743.1:0-18183 GCA_900239685.1 Rotaria macrura
AAGGACTTTATTTTGAACATGAAGATTCTAATCCGCTCAGGAAATGCAAAAGTTGATGACGCATCTTTCTATAATAACATTTTACAAATTACAGTGGGTCAAAATCCTGAAATCGTAGGCAAGGTTTGCAAAAAAATACATTTTAGTAGTGAAAATAGACTTCAACGGTAAAATCGTCTTTTCTCTGCCGATATTCATCCAATCTTTGAAAATCTTTCAGTATATATGGAACGTGGTTTGGTCTATCAAGCGGTAAGAACAATGGGTATAAAGCTTTACTTCAAAAAATTTTTCAACATCCTATACTGACATTCGGCCTATCAAAACATATCAGTTTGCTGAAAAAATGTTAGGATATACTCAGTTTTATACTCTCTACAATTTGGTAACCATAAATATATACCCTTGGGGGGGGGGGGTACACCCACACCCCTTAAGATAGGTTTTTCAATCTGAGAGTATTTACCCTAGCCGAACATCTTGTAAGCAAGATCTTGAAAAGATAATTTGTATGCATATATTTTGCTTGTATCAGATATATCTGTACATAAGATCTTGGCAAGATCATACACAAGATATCAGTTACTATTATCTTCTCACAAGATCTTGAGTAAAAACATAAAGCGACATCATACGTATATTTAGATGCTGGATAGTAGTCATTCACCGTTCTGCTATGCATATGCAATCGAATATAAACAACACGATTGACCGTAGGAAACATACATTTTCAAAATAATTTTTTCAATACTATTTCTCGATTACTAATTATTCGAGAACATACTGATCTCGATCGATGATGGGAGAGGATTGCCCTAAAGTGGTCTCACGGAGATCCGCCTAAAGCAAAGCTAGTCAAGTCCCAAGATCTGACTTGCTTGAATTTTTTGGGAGAGAATAAATTAATTTTAAATAATTTTAAAAAATATCATAATACGTTTTACAGAAAAAAAAATGCGCTGCACGATAGGTTCGAACCACGTGTTCAGAATGTGAAGTACATGGTGTCGCAAATCGCAATGCATGCAACACGTTTTATCTTAGTACGTATCCAAGATATTATGGATTCGCACCTAAGATCTTACATATCTGTGCCCAAGATGTTACACATCTGTACCCAAGATCTGTAATAAGATCTTGGCACAAGATAATCGTATTATCTTGTACCTAAATTTTCAAGATCTGTTCACTTATCTGTACCCAAGATCTTGCTTACAAGATGTTCGACTAGGGTATATTTTTTCAGAAGACGTTTATGATCAGAAGTAATTAAAACATGTTGTCATATATCTTTTGGAGCAAGTTTTTAATCATAATCATCAAATAATACCGACTTCTGTTCCCTGTTTGTTTTTTTCTGACTGATTGCAGAGAACAGCACATCAGTTTTGGTTCGCACTAAAATGGATTTTCGCCTTCATGCTTCCTCAATATGTTTATTTACACTGACAGTTGTATTCACTGAAAGGTTTATCAAATTGCAATACTATATAAATCACAGTGGGCTCATGAGATTAATTCTATATAACTTCCCACCGATTCAGAATCTTTAGTAGCGGTAGCACTCTGTGAGTCAATAAAAGTAAAAGGAATAAATTTGTCATTGTGAGAATGCCTATAGTGAAATCTATGTATCGAATTTTAAATAATTGAATGTACTTCTATCGAAATCAACTGTTGAAACCATTCTCTTATTCAGGTCGGCAAGTACCATCATTAACGCACTAATTTCAATAAATCCATCGCCGATAATGCCAACTTTGTAGGGAAATGAATAAATGTGACGTTCGGTTTCAAATATATGTTTTAGATCTTCTTCCACTTTTTCAAATAGTGTGATAGTTTTAGGTTTAAATTGATCACCATTACCATAGCTTTTCTGCCACTCTTCCTGTAACTGAACAACTTGCGAAAAATTCGTCGTTATCTCGAAATATTCTGTTCGTGTACGCAACGTTTCGAGTAATGCAATGAACTTTGAGCAAATAAGATCTGGAAATTGTTCATCTCTTAAAAACAAATCATAGTCATCAAGAGATCGAGCTACTGCTTTAAGATTCCCACGTAGAAAGTTTAGGGTTTGTTCAATATTGGATATCGCGTTCAATAATTGCTCTACTGACTTAAGATAATCTTCGAAAGAGGCAGTTTGTTGAAGTTTATTATTGAGTAGTGATCTGCGCATGTCATAACGAGGAGAAAGACATCGTATCCGAAAACTGATGTCTAGAAGAATATCATCGATGACTATAATACTCTCTTCGGATGATAGATCTGCTAAGTTTTGCATACGATACAAGCCACGTATTATTTTCCTATCATCACCAGTCATGGATACCTACATATTGTTAGTATCCTTTTCAATAGCTTCAATACACCTTGTGAGAATGTCGTAAATAATATCGAATTTTTTCAATTCTTGTTTGTACGTTTCTTAGTAATCTTCAGCCGTAACACCATCATATTTGATTACATCTTTAGTATCGTCAATTTTTTAAATGATATCCTCAAGTTTAGCAATTAGTTGAGTAACTGTCGTGATAGCTTTTCCTTCACAATCATCAATGCGATTTTCTTTTCTCAATTTCTTTTGAAAAGAATCAACCCATATTTGAAGATGAAGACGTCGAAAAGTAATATCCTTTGGAATCGTTAGGCATGCCGCTAAGTTCGAATTTAATTTAAGATTCTGAAATGATTCATTGCCATACACTTTGCGCATTGCTTTTCAGATTAAATGCTTCTCAACTAATAGATTGCATTGGGCAGTCAAGCTCTTCTTGCATATGATAGATATGAACGGATACCTATGAGGCATTGCATCTCAGCCACGACCACTTTCTGCTGAATCTTACTCAATTAATAGCATATATTTGGTTCTTATTTCTACAGTATATAGATCAAACAAAGTTATGAGGATGCTGAAAATTTCAGTTCAAACGGATGCCCATTCTCGAGATGTACAGCACAAAAGTATTGGTCCTGTATCAAAAATAGAGGATTTTGTTTTCAAAACGCTTTCAGTAAATTTTCGTTTTCTCAGGAATCGTGTAAGTTATCGGTGAGAGTTTTTCATCATTGACACTATCTATCATGGGCTATCTTCTGGTGGTGATGAAAGTACTTCATCATAAAAAAATATTGATAAATATCATGAATCATTTTCAAAACGCATCCTCAAGTGTATACGGCAACTTAGTGAAAGCAGTGTGATAGAACGTTTTTAAATTAGTCCCATAGAAACGGCACATCAAAATACATCGAAAAATGTGAATTAAAATTTGGTTACTTTTATTTCGTTACACAAAATCTTTTCAAAAATTTTATCAAACAATTCATCTGTAAGAAAATTGCAGTATCTGAGATTTTTATTTTTCCACTATGATAGGCTCATGGCTTTGAGAAAGTAATTATATATTTTGATAGAGCTCAAAGTTCTCTATAAATCGATATATAAATATCTTAATTTATATGCTTTTGCTAAAAATGGAATTTTTCATTGCTTTTTTTAAAATTTCTCAGCCTTGTTTCAATAAAAATAGATTTATTATGTGAAAAGTAAACACATTATTATACAACGTGAAATTCTCTATCATGCAGCATATGAGAAACTGAACTTAAATAAATTCAAAAATCGAGTGAAGGTAATACTTTAGCGCAGGAGTACAGAAGGCACTGAAACAGTTGAGACAATGCCTGCTAAAATTCTGCTACCAGAACTAAGTAAATTTCTCTTTGCAGTAGACCAAACGATAAAGCATGTATAGATGAAAAAAATAAGCTATCTGAAGTATTGTATACGATTCATTTGACGAACTATCGTAAGTGAAAAATTTAACCGTCTCCCAGCTTTTGATGTTTGAGTATTTGACATGTATCGGCTGCCATTAATTGAAATCACAAGGACCCAGGGTGAGTTTTCTATACAGTATCTAACTTTTAATTCTGTACAAAATCGTAAAAATATTAGGGAAAAGAAAGTTTAGAATGAATAGAAAAACTGCCATATACTGTGCATCCGTGTTTCCAATAGCAGGTGTACCAAGCAGAAGTAAAATGTACAGAACATCTGCTAATTCTGATTTACACTCTGATTTACACTTTGCTCTAAAAACCAAAATGTACTGTGTACACTTTGCAAAAACTATTTACACTTTGATTCTAGAACTTTGCCTACTGTATAAGATATTATACTATGACCTTTGAATTATTTTTGTTGTTCAAACTCATTTTCTTCTAACATTTTTGAAAATATTGTGTCAGATTTTAAAATAGTATATCTACTTATCATTTATTTGCATGTGGACGCAAAGGGGTCAGAGTGAGAGACTTAATCCAGCCAATTCCTCTTAATTTTAATCACATTTCCATGCGCAGCACAATGTGACTGTGACGGCGCTATTGTTAAAATGAAGAAATACAGTTGGTTGAAAACTCCGAGAAAGCCTTAGCTAAATATTTTTCAAGCAGGTGACCCTTATATCTCTTGCACAGTCCTCTTGTCCCTGCTAATTGCTTTCTAAAGTTTAGTCTATATTCATCACTGCAAAACGAACGATACTTTTGTTTTTAGATAAAAAAAACTTGGCTTCAGTACGCTTTGTACATTTTGTTGCTAAAAAACAAGTGTAAACGTACACTTTGCTCATGTAAGTTAAGTGTACTTGTACATTTTGTTTTAGATTTCTATTGGAAACACTGCTGCGCATAGGCAGCTCAACACTGTCACGGAAAGGGACCTCAGGCATTCTTCACCGACCTTCATTAATGAAAATTTTCATCGTGCCCCAATTAGAAGTCTAACCTGTGTCGAATGGCACAAACAATTCTTTGGAAAAAAAAGCATTTCGACTTACCTATTCCCATGTAGAGGGTTACAGGAATTTCGAAAAATGCTTTTTTTCATGCAATAGAAATATAATCATCAGAAAGATAGTACTACTAATACTGATCATAGTCTTATGTTGGAAAATCACTATTAGCTGTGATTTAGAGGCATAGCATCGACACATCGAGGTATTTTCCTTCCAACAAAACAAGTAACGCCGCGTTACTGTCGCTAACCATCTACTGAAAGGATATAATGTTGTTCAACAAAGGATACCACAGCAACCAGATATATGAAAGCACCTGCTCATATCCAAGTGAAAGAAAAAAATCAAAAGAATAGTGGATTTCCCAAAAAAATCGACTCTCTCGATAGTTTTTATAGTCTCTCTATCTCAGCTGCATTGATTATTTCTGCTTATTCTGCGAATCCTGAGCATGTTCGCTATGTCATTCATATCTTCAATATAATCTCTGTACATCTTGTCTAATCCGGAGTACTCTTAGCGTATAACTTATATTTTGCTTTTAGATCCAGCACTGCATCCAGAATTATTAAAAAGTTTCAATGTTCGCATCGAGCGATAATAAATAAAGGAAAATCCTCGAGTGACATGAAAAACCGAAACATGTTACCAGTCACATGAATACCAAGATAAAAAGTTCCATCAGAGCAATGTTTCTTCTTATTTCATGATAGAAAAAAATTAAAATTCAGTAAATCATAGTGTTATACTAGTTTTTCTGTCTGTAATCATTTAGGGAGTATCTCTATTCCACATTTCAATTCCCGATCTCTTTCACTCTTTTGTAAGACATAATCGACTTGTCTGTTTGACATACTGAAGTTGAGCAGCAGACTTTCTAGCTGTGCTATTGTGGAGTGGTATCGAGGAGAAGTATTTCAATAATGGGATCCGACCGGTTCCTGTCAGAATCCAATCAGAATCCATTCGGATTGCATACGTTTTTTTTATAAAACCAACGAAATCTGAGAGTGAGATTGTCTTTCCCTTCCTAGTGTTATGCCAGCAGATACTAATTAGCTTCTAATGCTGAAAATAGGGTTCAGTCGTCGTATCCATTTGTACATACGTCTCGTGAAATCCGATCGAATTATGCCGACTGATCGCCCATGAAAAATAAGTTCAAAAACAGAACGGATGAGAACGCGTTGTCGACACAAAAGACTGCGTTGTGAAGACTCTTTTTTCGACCTTTTCAGACGCGTTTTCGTAATGAAAAACGCGTTCTTTCAAATGAAAAGAACTCGTTCTCGAACCCGAAAAGCGTTGTGTTAGAAGAACCGTTCTTGAGTGGAAAATCGCGTTTCAAAAGAGCGCTAAAAGTGTTTTCACAATACGTTCATTAGGAACACGTTTTTCGCAATAAAAACACGTTCTTCTTTAGAAGAAAAAAGTCATTGTTTATTTTGTTTTCAGCTCTATGATGGTCTCGAACCCGTTTCTTCGCTATTCATATGAGTTCCCAGCCAACTGATTCCTCCTTAAGGTACTTTGGTTCTTACTGAACGCGTTCCAATTCGTCTTGTTTTTTAATACCGCAGACTAGATTCGACCAGATAAACTTGTAGTTGCGAAGCAGTGAATATACCAATGAACTACACTTACATGTCTGATGTGAAACAAAATTTGTGTGTATTCTGACTTCAACGAAATTTCTACTTGGGGATAAATTTATGTTTACAAAAATTTAATGAATCCAAAACTAAATTTTAAAAAATTTCTAAATTTCTTTTAAATTTAACTTTTCAATATTTTTCACTTTCTATAAACGTACCCCAATCGAACTTAAATTAATAAAAATTCAATCTAAAACAGTTCAATATGAATTCAAATTCATTTAACTGAGGTTAATTATTTCTTATGCGATTTAAATTCATCTACTGTCATTTTTATGGAACTTTATTTCAATTAAATTGATTTAAATTGAATTTACATTGTAAGCTCGATTTGAATAAATATATAACATTCTGATAAAATTTGAACAGTTAAATCCATTATAAATTTAAATCTACAAAAGCTAAATTTAACAGAAATTAAATAAAAATCGGCCGACACTTCTCATTTGTATTATGAGCAATAGTAAGTGACACTTTCAATGGCAAACAAATATCTAATGCATAAATTTGAGACTAGGGATGGGCGATTCTGATCCTTAAAAGAGCCATCTTAGCGATTCCGATACGATTCTAAAACACATGAAAGCAGATTTCAATACGATTCCGATTCCAAAATAAAGCTGCCCTTTCCCATGTCTATTTGAGACGGTCACTAGTATAAATTTTGCACTTTCTTTTAATATTGAAAATAGATTCAAATTTTTCCAATTACTATTTTGTAAATATAGGAAAGAAAGTTCTATTAGAGAATATAAATACACAACAAAATTTTCTAAAAGAAGTTTGTATGATAGTACATTGATAGCTAAAATGTGAAACATTCACATCTGTATTAGCCTGATTTAGTCAATGCAATTGGCAAATTAAATAGCTTCTTGTAGACTACAGTGACGTTTCAAAGTTGTCAGTCAATTAACGGAATATTGATCTGCCATATTTATTTCTGCATTTTACAAGAAGGATATTTCTTTTTTTTGTATAGATGTGCTTTTCTTTTGGTATACGTTGCTACTATTTACTCTCTGGTTGTTATTTTTCTATTATGTTTTTCTGAATTTAAAATTCTTATTTTCATGAACCCTGAATTATAAGCATGATAAAGATAAGACTGTTCTAAATATTTGATTCAAGAAGAGCGGAATTGAATAATATTTTAAATTCTCATTAGCGGAGATTGAAATTCCTTTTTATCATACAGAAAAATTTACAATGCTTTTCAAGTAAAACATGAGCTTACAATTGCTCCTCAAAGAATTCTGATTGTTTCTGAATTGTTGTTCGTTATGTAACATGTCTATTATATCTACAATAGCGGGTCTTATCACAGTCGCAGTATTTTGATTTATTCACAAGCAGTGAAATTGATTCTTTCTGGAAGTTCCCCTTGATTTGTTCATCTATTTTGTGTTAATTAACTGAGCTGCACGAGATCAATGAATTTCAACGAACAAAAGTTCGCATTTTGAACATTTTGTTCATGAAAATCAAACGCCTTCAATGTATAAAATATCAGAAACAAGTTATACTCATTTATTTTTACTGAAGGATTCATGGAATTGTACAATACTTGAGCAATCTAAGCCTTGTCACTAGTATCACTTAGCATTTTCACTCCTGTAGTTTCAGGGCTGTAATTATTAGCAATGCTAAGTTTTTGATCGGGACAGGTGACGAAACTCCGGAAATTGTCGTCAAAGATTTAAAACCACCATGTTCTATAAAAACACATAGCTATTCCATAAAACAACTACTGCAACTCTCTTGGGAGAGTATATGCTTTAAATAGTTAGGTACAGTTATTTTCTACGATGTATGCTAGGAACACTCCCGGAATTGTAGTTAAAAAGGTTTTATCATTTGTTAATGCTAATGAAGTTACTATCATTCGACTGCTTAAGCTAACTAAAATTAGTTCATTTAATTTGGTTGTTGTAAATGTCAGTTTTATTTTTCTATTAAATAAATATGTTGACATTCATAAAATAAATACTTGATTTAAAGCTCTGAAATTATAATTTTATGAAATAAAAATCAATAAGAGATTAGCGAATTCGTTTAATAAAAAAATTAGTTTAAAGAAAAGGAAAATCATTTATTTCGAAACTCTAGATAGATGATCACTTTTACTAACAGGACACCATCTTTCAGTGTATTACAACATAAAGAAATTTTCTCATGTTGAAACATATAATTCTTAATTGGCATAGCATTTTCGTTACATGTATTCCGATATATTTAAAGTAATGAGTTCAATCAAGCTAAAATGAGCACTTTTCACTACATAAAAAAACGCATTCTGAAAGTTGACGAACAAGTTCTTCAGTGTACGTTTACAAGCGTTTTTGAGAAACGGAATTTCCAACTATAAGAACGAATTACTCGCGAACAGGTTCAAACGCACATAATTTGAAAGCCTTATTGCGATAAGAGACGCCTTCGCTACTAACTTGTTCAATATGATAAGAACGCGTTGCTTACTAACAAGAATGCGTTTGAACACGTCAATTTGTTTTTAGAACACGTTTTTAGTCGATGAAATACGTTCGATTTTTCCGAAAACGCGTTCTTTCACGTTCATTATAATGAGTATTTTTCCATGGGCGGATACGATACGAACCAATGCGATCCAGTATCGGATTGATCCCCCTTGGTAGCACGTGCTCATCTATACATTTGTCGTTCTCAACATTCGCAATACGAAATATGACTTGATTTATGCAGTAAGAATTTCATCGAAAACGTCCTATTCCATGAAATTTCAATCCCTCATGGCTTGCGTAACTGTGTAATTAAGTAGTTTCTTTGCCGGAAGAACTTTTCATGTACACAACAGATCAACTACTAGCAAAAAGTATTCCCTCTCCCCACTTAAATATTAGTCACGTCTATGGCTGTGACTCTGAACGAGGCGTAACTCGGCTCTCAAAGTGGTAGGAAGGGGTAGCGAAGGCACCATATGGATATAGGTTACATTTTTCAATCTTTGCGCCCATTAATAAAGGATGTCTACGTAAAATTTCTTTCACCGCCACCCCCCCTCGTGTTTAGGTTTCTCCAGTTTTGAAGGCCATTTATCCATTCAGGACATCAAGTTTATAATTTCTGTTTTCGTAGAAGCCGACTTGTTCAATCATATGTCACGTGCATATCTACTATTGGTATCAATATTGTATTGATCTAGGAGACGCTTGATCGGAGATAATTCTGAACGCGTCTCTGGAAAAGAACACTCTGCTTCTTTTATTATGTTCCAACGTAAAAGCTTTCCGGAGGGACCTTGTATTTAATCCCATATTCTTTCATAATCATTATTCAAAAGAGTGTTATAAGAAGCCATGTCATCTTTTATTAATTTCCTCCAGATTTTATGGTTCTAAGAGCACGTAAATTATTTCGAACTCACTCTCTTAAGATTTCGAACTCACTCTCTTAAGATTTCGAACTCACTCTCTTAAGATTTCAAACTCAAAAAAAGTAATCCAGGCATATTTTGATGGAAATGTACTAATTAAAGTTCATGATTGTAACATTTGTAGATAAACTCCAGAAAAGATACCACTAGGCATCTATATATTCACTGTTCGTCTTATTATCAAATGTACTTCTTACTGATGTCTTTACTTTCACTTATACATTCAAATAAGTGTTATTATTATTATTTCCTTAACTTCGGATCAAGTAACGCTCACTTGGGACGTGCTTGACTCTCGACTATATATTAGGGTTTTCATTATCCTATACTGCTTTAGAGTTCTCAGCAAGGCTAGTAACCAACGCCTGAGGAAATGTGAATGTGGTTTTGAATATCGATTTCCGCTTCAATGTCGTTATTTTCGATGACATGCGGGTTTGTATGATACTTTTTCTTGTAAATTTTCCAATCGAAGTAATATCCACATAATAATATCCAATGGAAATCTAAATGAACAGTACTGAGACTAGGGATGTCAATTTATATATACTTTTCATTTAATTTACGCGTAAATTAAATTACCAATCATTTATATTTATTTTAAATATAAATATTTTTGTTGCAGAATTTATATTTAAAATAAATATAAATTGTCATAAGTTATAATTTATTTTAAATATAAACTACGATAAGTCATATTTACTTTTAAAAATAGATTTTTTCTCACATAATTTATATTTAAAATAAATATAAATATTTGAAAATTTATATTTATTTTAAATTAACAGGAAAATGACACCCCGAACTGAGACAGCAGTATTCACATTTCCAGAGACAAGAGATTACTTTCAATTTACAGAAAGAATCAACAAAGAAAGTACATCCACAGCAGCAACATGAAGACGAACCGTACCCCTTGAAAACTCTAATAAAAACCCGCACAGTTAAAAGCACATTAAATGACAATGCTATTTACTGGTGTTCGCTACAAAGATTCAAGTTGACTGGGCTCCTAGATTAAAACAAACCATACTAGAGCAGACTTACAGTCAGAATATGGAACTTGAGTGAAGCACAAGGGGGAAACAGCTGATTTATTTGATTTCAAATCAATTTCAAATCAAAAAAATCAATGACTCGATTGAAATGATTAAATTTGGTATCCTTGTTCCTCGAAATATTAATCTAGAGAGGGACAGTTTAAATCCGATTTTCTTGATTTCCGTGATTTTCCTGATTTTTCTGAATCTTTTGATTTAAATCAATTGATTTAAATAAAAAAAAATCAAGAAATCAGAAATCAACTGTTTCCCCCTTGATGACTCTCCTACTCAAAGTAATCATGGGATGTGAGAGATGATTTCAATACACCTGCATAAATTTATACATGTCAATGCACACTGACAAATGACATGAAACAAAAACAGCCTCATCTTATTTCTTTCGAGTGTACCTCGAATCCAGTGAATCTAAATTCTTAGCGTGATGTTTTCCGTCATATCTTCTATTCAGCACACTGTGCACATCCAGCGCAATTGTTCTCACATTTTTTTCGAAAATACTTAGTTTATCTGCCAGCTCTGGTTTCTATTGAGACCAACTACACCGAGACAGTAGAAATTTGTCTAATGCATTTTAACATCGTAAAGCGTTCTCTTAGTGAATTTCACATAACAGCAGCTAGTCGCTCGTCGGCGCCCCAACGGGGCCCACTCGCGGCTTGCCCCTGCTATATTTAATCTTACTCGCCACAACATCATTCGTTTTGATTTACAGGTTACTTGATTTCAGAACTCGCTTAATTCGAACAATCATTAGACTTATTACATGGAAATTTTTCCTGCTAATTCTATATCGAAACTTTAATGTGAACTATTCCACATGTATCTAAATGCAGCATCTAGCCAGAAAACGGAAGTTTTATTGAAATTTCTCACTAACGGTACTTGAGTACAGTATTCTGAAAAAATACCTGGCCACTGTTTAGATCGTGTCTAAAGTGAATTTACCGTGAATTTATAAAACCAGCGTCTAGTCGCTTGATTCTCTAAACGCAGGGGAATTATAGCTAGTTACTATCTGTGCTCCATAAAAAATGTAATCTCATTTTCATATAAATGTTTACTATACCTTCTTTAAGCTACAGTGCCCAAAAATTTCATGAAAAAGAATTTCTGCTGACTAAAATGCAAAAGTTGGATTGGTAAATCGAAAATGTGTAATGCGAGTAGACTTGAAGATCGATTCTGCGGAATTGACTAAAATATACAATATGGGTATGAGAGATACGTTTCTGGAGTGATTGTAGGGTATGAGTTAGGAGTGTCATATTCCCATTACTGTTACCAGTAAGTGGTAAGTTACAACACTTACTACTTACCTGGTAAGTGGTAAGTGATAAAGATTATCATGTAAAAAGAAGTAATTGATGAGTAAACTAATTACTGAACACCGTTAAATATAATATTTTTCAATCATAAAAACACTTACCGTCACCTTGGTAAGTGGAAGTGGAAGTAATAGTAATATGACACACCTAGTATGAGTATAGGTGTGCCCTCGACTGTGTTGATCTTCTTCTGTTTCCCAACTGCAACAAGACCCTGCAAAATTCTTCTATATACCGGATGTCACTGGGATCATAGAGCTTATAATCATGCTGATACGGCGAATTTTTCTAACCTTCCAATGATGGAAAAAGTGCATACTCATTTAACTTCATAAAATCAAAAGTTTTGCACACCCAGAAACCATTTTTTTCCTATAAACCCATTTCAGTGTTAGGAACGTATAGCTGGAGATTTCCGGCAATGAAATAAAGCTTTGAATTCATGGAAATAGATTGTATTCGATGAAGCCGTATTAAATGTTTTTATTTTCCCTAAAAGTCCTTCTTTTGGGCGAAAAAATACAACACTGACTTTTTAAATTATGACTTCAACTTCGGATTCCCAACCCCTATTCCTTTCTGTGAGCAGTTGCAGATGACCCATTGGAATCCTACTAATGATTTTTGACCGTTGACCGTTAACCTGCCACAAAAAGATAGGCAAACGTTTTCATTTTTTTCATATGACCCTCCCTTTTGTCGAGGAAATTAGTGTCGATTTCTTTTCCTTATGGCGACATCCGTGTTCTTCTTGTTCATGTGGCCTCCACTAAACACATCTATTTTACCGATGCCTACTAGATTCATTGGTCCCAATCCAAAACTCTTACCTGTGATTTTGTGGAACTCACATATGTTTTCGAAGAAAATAGTGAGTGAAAGTTTAAGAATGAGAGTTTTGATGCACCCCATCCCCCGGTTACAGACAAGGTCACTGAGTCCAGACACACCCCCTCCGGGGGTTTTCAGACGCTCTCCTCTGGGGATTCCAGACACCCCCCTCATTACAGACCATAAAAACCAGTGTATGAATCCATTACAGACATAGCAACCAGCATTCTATTATCACCATACATCACAACATTATTTGCCGCTTCTTCCAATATTTTTAATAAGAAAACTGTTAAATTAAGAAAAATGAAAAACGAAAAACGGAAACTAACGAGTGAGTAGCAACAATGAAAATGAAAAATAGGGCGCCTATCAGAAAAAGACGATGCGAAAAATTTCATCATATTGCATTTTCTGTGTTTTCTATTAGCATATGAAGCTATAGATATGTGAGTTCCACATTTTAGCTCCAACAGGGCTGCGCTAACTAGCTTTTTTTACAATTTACAATTACATGATTGGTTTTTCATATAAGCAACTTTCACCGAATGGGCCTCATGCACCATTCGATAGAGATTGTCGATTTCTACCAAACCAGTTAGTTTTCAAAATCCAAAACTTGGACCATTAAACGCAATCTGAATGTCACTGCGATTGAGCCCCTAATTTCGAGCTGTTTTGATCTGAAGTTCAAAGTTTTCGGTCTGAATAGTCCGCATTTTTCTTCAAAAAAATATCATATTTGAAATCAGCGCAAAAATCTGAGTCGATTGATCTGTGTTTCAAAGTGCTCAATCTATTTCAATTTTTTCATCATATACCCGTGCGCCCCCCCCTCTTCAAGGATGTATGAAAAAATGTTTCTTCTCAAATTCAGTTGGGTAATGAAAAGCAGGAATAAATGTTGTAACATGCTATTATGGCATGGAAAGACAGATGATTCGATATTGAAATAGTTGTTTTGATTATATTCGTTTTTTCATAAGGTGTCGGTATGGGTCTAAATCTTTTTTGTAGCAATCCACAACCCCACTCACACCCTCGTCCGATCAATAAATCATTAATTTCAAATTTACCATTAGTCATTTATGAACAATGCCAGAGTATATTGAAAAGCATTACAGATGAGAAACAGCGACAGAAACTACCAGATTTATTCATCTAAAAAATCCTCGTGTTTCTGAAAAAGAATTTGTTGAAATCGGATACGCATCCACAAGAATTTCGTTTGCGTTTAAGACATGAAATGGTGCATGGCAAATGTGGTTGGAGTAGTACTTGCTACGGTAATGAGTGGAATCTTGTGTTTATTGAGTCGGATTATGACTTGAAGCTAAGGAGAAAACAAGAACACAAAACATAAATTTTAGACGGTCTGGAACATACAGAGTCTGACTAGAAAAAGAAGTACAAGAAAATGCGGTACAATTTAAAGACAAACTGCGTTTTTGGATACTCATGCCGAACCTCTCTTATTAGATTTTCGAATTTCTATCATTGAATAACATGTGTTCAAATAACAATTTATTTTTAAACAAACATGGGATGTTGCTGAGGCTGGGTAAAAGAGTGCTATTTTCGGACTCCAGATTCTTCTGAAACTGGGACCGGCTGTGGGTTCCAGTTTTGAGGAACTCGGAACCTGCACCAACTTCATTGAATTAGAAAGAATATATATACCAACACATCTGAAAAAATCGAAAACATGTCGAATCATATTTTCAAGACGTTTCCCGGTATTTGGGAATACCATTACTCGATAGATTGGCATATCTATCCAATTAGTAATCTTTATTAATTGACGAAAGATATCGACTAATCATTATTTTATACCCGTTCCGACTGATCATGTTGAGAAAATATTTGCTTAACACTGTTTGATTTCCATTTTATTGAAACCAAAATGATATAAAGAATCATGTTTGTGAAAAAGAGCGAAAGTTTAAAATAAATCGTAAAATGATTAGTTTTTCAATGACGCACGATCAGAGTGAATGTGTGTCTTCTTAAATGGAATGATGTTTCGATGATTTTTCGAGACATGAAAAAGTTTTTGCTACGCAGGGCTCTACGATGAACGCTCAAATAATCAAATAATTATAAAATTCTACAGTAAAACATAAGTAATATGAGATGAATAGAAAATTTAATTTGCAGTAGTTTGAGAACCTTTTTGAAGCAATAATTTCAAATGCAAGATTACTTAGATTTCTCGTAAAAAATTTGAAGAATCAAGTTTGTGTTCCTTGAGTTCCCTATTTCTTTTAACGGCAGTTTTCAAGACTTTATTTATTTGTATGAATGTTAAATTTGAATTTAAAGACCTTGGAATATAATTAAAAAATAAAATGCAAAACAAAATGTGAATACATTCGGCAAATGATTTACCAAGATTTTAATGGAATTTTTTGTGAAAGTGTACAAAAAACAAACATATTAAAAGTCATCAAATAAAAAATTTGTTTCACCGTGATTTGTATTGGTACTAATTTTATCACAGATGATAATGAATCAATCACTATCATTATCATGATTCTCTCTATTTGCAGTTTTAGTCTTTGCAACTAGAGTTTGCATTTTTTCCTTGAGATCTCGAAGTGCCATAGTATTTTCTTCCTTTTTTTCATCTTTTGAGTCCGATTCGTCTTCTAATGTTTTAGAACCTGTAAAGAATTTTAATAGAATTTGTCCAAGCCGTTCGCAGGTTCCCGTGGTATTCAAATCTTTAAAATTGTAGTTCAGAGTGTCGTTTATGTTACAACAACATAAAATCGAAAATATTTGATAACGAAAAATCTCAAAATCGGCAACAATTTCGAAAAACAGTCGATTGCTTTCATTCGTCGCTTGTGTCATCAGTGGTGGAATCTCACCCACTGCCAAACCTAAAGAAATAACAATCTTCAATCGTAATTTAATCATTCATGCATGTTCGTAAAATGAATCCACAAAACTATGTCGAGTAGTACTGACATTGCCAACCGTGTCAACAGATGAATTGAAATTGCGAAAAAATTATAATCAGAACAGACTTAGACGAATCACTAAAAATCATTTGGGTTTCGGTCTCCAATATGTGTCACTACTTATTCACTCGACAATCTTTTCTCTACTCATGTACATTGAATTAACTCTTACCAATCAAAAGATTCGTCACCATGATGGACATTAAAATAGCGGAAATGACAAAAATAGCATATGCCACTTTGTAATAAGCTGTTGTGTTGCTATTATACATACGATCTTCATAAGAAATATCACCAACCATCATAAGAACTAAGAAATAAAAGACATCAACAAAGCAAATCGTAAAAGAACTAAAGACGTTGATACAAACTTACGAGTCTTAACGAAGGATAGACTTGCGTTACTGAAAACGTCGAATTTGAAAACAACATGTGAAACGTCAGTGAGAATGAAGTTATTATAACAGCCAGTACAATCAAGAATTTCATGAATTTTTTAAAGATAGCTTGAAGCATAAAAATATAAATACCTATAATAGGTATGAATTCAAGATAGTGAAGAAGACAGAACCAACTGAGCATGAGAGCGAATGCACCGTATTGCCATTGATACGGGCAACGAAATGTCAGATTCATTTGATAACTTTGGTCATACACAAACACGAAGCACATTATTGCTGCCGGTATTTCCATCCAATAGCTCCACGTTTTTGCGAAACTGATTTGAATAATTACAACGATTGTCATCATATTTTTTGCAACAAGAAACCAAGTCAGCATGTATAAGATATATTTTAGAACGTAATCTGCCGTTGTTTTTGTGCCGCCTACACCCGATAGTCCGTTAGTTAGTGCTTGTGAGACATTGTAACAGTATGAATCATCAAAGTCCGAAAAATTTGTTCTATTATAATATGTTGCTGGATCTTTCGTTCGTAATGCAATCGTTGTAAACACAGCAAGATACGCAGCATATACCAGCGTAAAAAGACAGTATAGATAAATGCCAAAACTGAAAAACTTTTGTTTCACAAGATGTTTACTAACTGGATGCGCCATGAGATCATAGGATTCGCAGGACTCCATCACGAATAGCGGATGGTTTCTGACAAGCTCGACCTTATTGCTAGTATACAATGAACTAGTCTCGTTCTGATCTCTGTGAACTCCAAAATTACCTTCAAATAAAGATTTTCCTTAGTTTTTTACAAAAATCATAAATTCTGAGGATGATCTGATTAAAAAATCTTATTTACGGTAATGTATAATTATTCAAAGATTGAACTATTACTCAACTGATCAGACATTTTTACACAAGCACTTCTGCATTGCCTTTGTTTTAGTGGATTAAACTCATGCCTGGCATTGGTGTTACTCAGTGGAAAGCTTCTTCAAAGATAGAGTTTGACAAAATGCATATAAAAGTATAGAAAATGTACCTTCTTCCCAGTCTTTGACCGTATATTGATCTTCCAGAAATTCATAATCAAAAATTTGTTTATATACGCTTGTGTTACATTCTCCGACGGTTACTGAACATTTGTCCAGCAGGAACAAAGCCATGTTAGGCATATTTTGAATCAATTTCCGCATTGGTGTATCGACTTCATATCGAGTACCAAATAAAGAACGCCATGTAGTACTCTTTTTATGAATTTGTGCATTGCGCATCAAATCGAAGCAGCTATCATCTTCAATCAAATATCGAACAACATCTTCATTTTTTTCTTTGATGGCTACTTCAAGACAATTGTCGCCATCAATATTAGTCGCAAGCAGGTCGGCACCAAGTCTGCGCAGGCACTTGATCAATGTCTTTGAACCATACTCCGAGGCAATATGCAACGGTGTTTCTCGGCGAATATTTAGAGCGTTGATGTAAGCACTACTTTTATTGACAAGAATTTCAATGCATCGTGCTCTTTCTCTGTTATCATCCTTATTTTTACTCAAACGCGCTGCGTCATGTAGCGGTGTGTCGTCATTAATGTCACATGCTTCAGCATCAGCACCACAATCGATAAGTTCTTTTAGGATGTCAACGTGGCCTATCAAAAAAAATCAGTATTTTTATTAGTTGATAGAAAGATCACTCTCCAAAGGTAAATATTAATGA
>OENT01002744.1:4260-18164 GCA_900239685.1 Rotaria macrura
CCCCCCCCCCCCCCCCCCCCGCCACCACCATGATCTAGCGATTATGAGTTGCTTTTGTTTTTGTGTTTCGTTCTTCTTTAAAGAGTGCACTGCTTTGATTTCTCTCGTTTGTTTCTCAAGATAATGTATACGATATAACTGTAAGGTAAGGAAATTTCGTACGGTTTCGTCTAAAATTTCGATTCTTATTATTTTGCGTTGAAAATTATCGTGAAACAAGGTCGGCAGTTGCCGGGAAAACTCTTGGATACAATTTATATGCGATCGGTGACTTAGTTTAATGATTTATTTCTTGAATCATATTTGTTTTGGGAAAGAACGGTGGCCCCTGTACTTAAAACATCAAATTTCATAGTCTACATCGTATCTCTATTTGAGAGATTATAGAAAGTATGGAATTTATGAATGTTTCAGGGTCTTGATCGAAGTTCGCTGACTAATTAATAGTGCTGAGTCTTGAAATATGGAGCCCTTGCTGACAAATTCAGACTGCATGGAATCTATACTTCTTCGACGAATTCGGCGGCGAAGTCAATGTAAAATCATTGTTTGCTTGTCATTTTCTAAACGTTCAGCAATCCTATTTCTTTTTTTGAAATGTAAAATCAGTATGAGAACAAAATAACTTTCTTTATAATGTCAAGAATACATTGGGTACCGTGTCAAATTTTCTAAGTGCAGACAAGTTTGGCGTTACTTGAAATCGTGATATCATTATGGTTCAGGTAGAGAATAATTCATTTGTCTTCAATACTGTTTGAAAGTTTTGTGACGATACAGGATATATTTTGATCTGTTCCTTTTCACTATGATATTATATATGCCTGAGGAAGTGCTAAACATATGTGTTGATAAGGCTTCATATAGAATGGGTTCTAGTATATTCTGCAAGCTTTAAAGCATCATGACTGAAAAACCAGTTTAGTTTTGCATTTTGTCAACTTTAGCGATGGGTAAGTCTTTGTTTTTAATAGTTCACGGATGTAAAAATGATCATTGCTATGTACGCCAAAAATGAGTACACTCTACACTGTAAAAAAAAAGGGCACATTAATATACCCTTTAAGGGTTTATGAAAATGCAACGTATAATAAACCCTTTTTCCGTTTATGAAATTTTTCAGAAACCCTTCGAGGGTTTATCATCGTGTTTAAAATACCCTCGAAGGGTTTCTGAAAAATTTCATAAACGGAAAAAGGGTTTATTATACGTTGCATTTTCATAAACCCTTAAAGGGTATATTAATGTGCCCTTTTTTTTACAGTGTAGAATTGGTCAGTGTGTCCGACCGGCCGTTTACACGATAACTTTTTACAAATACATTCGATTGAACTGAAATTTTGTGCATAGAATTGTCTCATCAATATCTCGGTCAAGTTCGAAGATGAAAAGGATCCTGCAAGTAATGGCTGAGTTATCGAAAAAATTGTCATTTTTGACCAAACAATCCCTGAGGTGGGGCACAGGGATTTTTTCAAAAAAACAATTTTTTCTCAGTATTATCCACAACGTTTATAAATCGACTCATTCTTCAATGTTGATTACGAATCTGATATTAGTTTTGAATTAAATCGTAGTTTTCTAACATAACATCGCCTGAAAAAGGTCTGGAAATGCACAAAAACTGCATCCAGAAACCAAATGTCTAGATATGTCTCAGATGACTACTAGTTTTGGAGTTTCCCAAAAATGTTTACCAAGATACTTCTTCCCTGCGCACATTCTAGAATGACTGATTTGTCTCATTCACTTTTTGAAGTACACATAACTCTCGGACTCAAGTCGGAGGTTTTCACATTTATTTATGATATTAGGATTAGAAGAATTTCAAAATTTTCGGTTAGCTTAAGCTCCTTGAAAAGAATTAACTTGCACAGTAATACGAGTAGTTTCTGAACTTTTCAAAAACTTTTGGTTTTGAGGGTTGCCTCGATTTTGAGTTGATCTTCTATAGTTGCTGGTTTCCTTGATAGTTTGCTTTTGCGCACAACTGGATCCAACAAATAGATTTAATTGTCATAGAAGTCCTTGACTCGGTGGATCTAAGTTTCATGTTATCTGTATTCTCTTTGGAATTTCGCCTCAGACTGCTCTTTTGTTTAAGAGTTACATCTTAATTTTTCTTCAGTCTGCCTGTTGCGTCGTTTACTTTTCCCTAGACTGAAAGGATAGGGTCTGGACACGGGAATTCACCTGTGTATGTCTGTCTGTATGTAACAACCACAAAAATAACCATTTCGATGACACGAATGACCATCACTGTGGTATAGACGACCATTTTTATGGCACAAATGATCATTTCTGTGGCACAAATGATCATTTCTGTGGTACAAATGACCATTTCTGTGGTACAAATGACCATTTCTGTGGGACAAATGATCATTTTTATGGCACAAACGGCCATGCTAATGAGACAAGTGACCATATTTATGGTGCCTACGATGTTTGAATTTATGGGAGGGAAATGCCGAACAACTCCCTCAGAGTGACTGAGCCCAAGCAGGATGTGCCTCCTATGATATTTTGAGGATGTCATAGAAAAATCTCTGAGTCTGGCGAGTTAGTAGTTAGGTGAGACCTAGCCGGCCGCATCCGCACTAGGTATGGAACGAGTCCGGACTTTTGTATAGGGTTCAGTGACCGAATCCTATACGAAACTTCGGGTTCGTTGCATCCCTACTCTTAGGGGTGCAACAAATCTTTAATGGATTTGGGATTTGTTACCAAATCTCTGAGGTTTGGACTTGGATTTGGTTTTGGTTTCTGGATTTGGGGTATAGTTAGAACTGAGTTCCTAGCTGTGGATTTCGTCTATATTTGGATCACAGGATTGTTTATGTTACTATTTTCAGCTTAGATTTGGGATTCGTGATTGGTGATACGTTTGGAATTTGGGGTTTGGACTTGGACTTGGATTTGGGTTTGGGTCTTAGATTTGGATTTGGACTTGGGATTTGTTTCCGATCTAACATCAGTCAAATTTTGTAGTCGTGCTACATTGAAACCAAATCTCAATCCCAAACACAAATCCCAAACACAAATCCTACCCAAATCCTACCCATAATGATACAGACCAAATCCCAAATCCAAATCTAAGATAGAAATCCAAATCTAAACCCAAATATATACCAAATCTAAACAATTTTATATCAGCCTCTAAGAATTAATACTCTTCTCTCCCTTCTAAGACTTTATGTTAAAAATTCTCATAAGATTTGGACAATTTAAGACCAAGCCCAAACCCAAATCCAAATCCAAATCTCAGTCAAGAACAAATCCAAATCTATTTGCACCAAATCCCAAGGCTTTGGACTTTTTGCACCCCTACCTGCTCTCCGCCTCTGAAAACCATCGATCCCTCTGGCGTGGTTTTTGAAACACGTTTCTGATCGACTAGAGGACTTGAGATCCCTGCCCCAATCCAAAGCCCCAGTTGGGCTGCTTTCCTTCTTTGTGTTTCGCTTTGCCTTTGTGTTTTTTCTCGTTCATTTTCGTTGGAAATTTCTCATTTTCGCCTTGTTCTTGCCTCATTTCCACTTATTTGTCCCCTCACTATCTCTTATGAACTTTTCCGCTCGTTTCTTTGAAACTGCAGGAGCATATTCTGACACAAACAACTAATTTTATCTGAAGTTGAGGTATTTCCAGTCGTAACCCCTATCAGTCTAGGGCTCAGGGAATCGACTTTCGATGTCGATGAACGTTACTTGTCAATATATGTTCTTTCTAACGCTTTCGACGTTATATTTATTCATACGACTGTCATCCGATCGAAAGTTGTATCAAAGCAATATATTCAAGGTTTTAACTTCAGAAATCAGACAAATACGAATCGATTCAGTCTACAAAACTGATGTTATAACTTGAAATATTAAATCCCCCAACCAAAATAAAAGCCTCAGGCAGCTTCTAGGCTATCCACCCATCAAAAATTTTCGAGGGCGCGTCTCGTATGCCCTTAATATTTTCGATGTTTTTCGATGTAAAAAGAGCGAGTGGTAATAAGACCAATTTTTGTCCACAATATTTTGCGAACAGACTTACATATTCTCTGTCAGAGTAATATTCTGAGTAGAATAATATATCTTTTTTTCACCTATTCTTCAGCACCTGCGTCAACTGGGCAACAGCTGGTTTCTGATTTCTGTTACTATTCTCACTTTTTCATTTAAACGAATTGATTTTCAATTGGAAAAATCAGAAAAAGCAACAAAAACTTGCAAAAAAATCAAGGAAGTCACAAAAATCAAGAAATTCTGATTTAAACTGTCTTGCTCTATTTTGATATTCACTACAGGAAGGATACAAAATTTTATTATTTTAATTGAGTCATTGATATTTTGATTTTGATGATTTTTAATTAAAATCAATTTAAAATAGAAATAATCAGTTGTTTCCACCTTGACGTGGGTGCACCACAGAACTATCAAAAACGTTTTTTTCCTGATTCCATCGAATTAGATATCACTAGTGGCAGAATTTTGTGCTAATTGAGAATATGTAAATATCTTTGATAAAATATGGTCTTACCACCACTCGTCCTTTCGGAGAATTCAAGGATTTCGAGGACTTTTTCGATGTTTTGAAGTAACTTTCTAGGAAATTTCAAGATTTTTACGCTGAAAAATAACAAAATTAAACAAAAACCATATCTCAACATCCTGAATTTTGACTGTTCTACGGTTAGCATACCAATAAAGTTTTTCAAAAGTTTTGTGAAATTGGGAGGAATTATCAAAACTTTTAGTGTTCTGAAACATAGAGCGACTGAGAGCTTTGCAATCTATCCAAGATGCTTCTAGATGAATAAATCATTCTTTGCTATAGTTCACTTTAAATTAGTTTTCTTAAAACGATGTGCCTGTAGTTAAATTAAAAGTCCTGAATTAAACAATGGTGATTAACTTTTAAAAAGACTATCAGACCATGGAGCACTTAGCCATCATCTTAGATGACTGATAATGCAATCAGACAATCTTGAACTGAAATGTTGGACTTCGAAACTTCTTATGTATCCATCGATTAGAAACGGCACAAAGAAGCAATATGAAAAGGCTTTACTGCAACTTTGCTTTTAAAAATAGTGCGGTATCATTAATCTAGCAAAATTTAGTCGAGAATTCGAATATTCTCTACGATGCACATCAAATTCGCACCTGTTACCTTTCAAGCAATAACTCTAACTATAGTAGAAGAATATAAAATGCTAAAAACTAATATATAATGTATCGTCTTCAAAATCTCTCTTCAATTTATATTTTTCTGTATGTTTTTTGTGTCATTGTGGTATGAAAAGGAATCTAAATCAATCAGTCTCCAAATCAAAATTAGATCCTAATCGTCTTATATTACTGTTAAAAGTCAATTGATCCGTTTTTAGATAGAATTCAGAAGCAATACTTCTGTAACTTACAGCCACTTCATTTGATTAAGCGGTAGAACATCTGTGTCAACGGTTACTAATTTATTTCACTTTTTTTCTTGATTGTTCTTAATACTCTCAGTTCAACTGAAACAAACATACATTATAGAGATCCATCAGGTGTAACACTGCGTGACATGAATTCAATATTTTAAATCTCCATGTAGTTTAGAAAGTTGAGAAAACGAAAACAAATTTACAACTTTATTATAGTGCATAGAATAGAAAACGATTTGTCCAAACACTTTATAGAATCATTAATGAAGCTATCATTTTTTCTATTTATTGTATTCTGTAGGATAACTGCGCAGTCAATACATATATTCGAATGCTAGCTAGCTTTTTATAGTCATGAACTTTCAAACGAATGAAAAATGATTGAACTTTTTTACAAAGGAGAGATGACATGGAAATTTGATCTATGATCAGCCTATTTTTTAATGATCATCAAAATTAGGGGAAATTCGATAATCGATAAGCGGCATTCCTAGTTAAAAATTATCTTTCAAAAATTTTGCGAATTGACTCTCTTGCTATATTAAATTTGAGAAATCTTAAGAGTTAGAATGTTTATTATCATCTCTTATACAACGAGTATTAGTGCAGAAGTCGAACTATATTAGAATCATATTGTTGTTTCTGTTAATAACTGCTACTAAATCTCAGGAACAGTAGCATTCTACATTTCTAAATAGCCCTAAAACATCAAGACCTATGTCTAATCTCAGAAAATGAAGAGTTGAAGTTGTTAAGTGTTTTTTAGAGGGGTCAGACTAGTTTAAGAAGCAGCTAATGAACTTTCTTTATCGGAAGTATGGGACGTGATAATTTTTTGTAATATTCATAAAAAAGACTTTCAGTTAAACCGACCTGTTTTCATCCAATCAGTGAATTACTTCAGTACTTCAGAAAGACTTTTATTTTACGAGAATAAATACAAACGTTTGGTAACTTTTTCAGAATTAACTACAGTTTTGAAGCTGGCGTAATCATATCATTGAATACTCTATTTTTTCATATTTATAAATAATAAAATCTGGATGGATTCTTTACCCTACACTGAAAAAAATAAGGTGGCACAGGAAAACTCTGAGGTTTCGTCAACTTTTACTATGCTATATAGGTGTCCGTAGGATCATACGAAACCTGTAAGAGGTTTAGCAATATCCAAGGTTTTGTAATATTCTTTAGAGTTTTAAAATATAAAAATGTTTCGTCCTGAACCCTTTGAAATTTGCTTCACCACTGAGATTTGGTGAAAAACCCTTTTGAGTTTCGTATACAAAACATTTTGTAAATATGCTTCGTGTACAATTGGGGCTGCGAAATAACCATTACCAAGTCGTTACGTTTCTAAGTAGCTGGTAACTTTTCCATTACCATCTATGTGCTTGCGGTAACGCGTCGCTACCAGTTACTGGGTAACGGAGTAACGGGTTGAACCACTCAGCTGATAAACATCAAAAAAGGTTTTTAGAAAAATTACGAAATTCTATAAAGTTCGACCGAAATCTATCAGGATCAGGGATTTCAAAAATGAAATCCCTATTTTCACGATTTTCAATGCATATTTTTCGAGAAAAACATTTTTTCCACAAAAATTTGAATTGTTGCATCGAAATAAATTTTTTCTCATGACAAAACTATTTCTGCATCTAGAGACTGGTTTTTAAAAACAGAAGTGTAAAAGTGAAAATAATAAAACTTCCTGTATCAGATTCAGATTCTCTGAGCCCGACTTGCTTTAGTCAAACTTTTTAGAATTTCGTTTTTTTGTCGTGAAAAGCTACTTTGCTGATATTTGAAGGAGTCGTTGATTCCATCGCTCCGATACCATTACTGGGTAACTGATAACGGAAACGTTACCTGTTACTTGATGAAATACTGCATTTCTAGTTAGATCAGTTATCAGATGAGCAGATAAGAATGGTGAGTTTGATTTTAGAAGTTACAATAGGATGAGAGGTTTTTTTTTCTATTTAGATCAAACATCCCATGGCGATCGTTTCGCCCACCAGGACTTGGAGGAAATAGAAGAAAAAATGCCTGAAAATTGCGGTATTCTGTAAGAATACACATAATGTCGATGGAACATGGAAGTAGTCTCCTGCCTACAAACTTTCCTGACTTTTTCTAGTGAGTTCCGAGTAGGTTGACATGTCTTTCCACAAGAAGTGGCATAAATCATCGGGAAAATTGGGAAATTTTGTAGTTGAAATATTGCTTCTAAGTTCCAGAGATACCGTGTGTTTCGCTATAGGATACAGTGATTCGCTCTTACTTTTCTGCCGGTTTTCACAGGACCTGGTTCTTTTCAGAGAGTGGGACGTTTTAGCATCGAATGCCGGTGGAAAAATATTTCCGCAATGGAGCATAGCATTCGGTGAAACTCAAATTCGATGTTGAATCGTGAATTGTAAAGAACTCCAAGTATACGAAAGGCTCGCTATCAGCTATTAAAAATGAAGACTTTTCAGGAAACCTAATTTCTATGAAACCTCAAGGGATTTCGATTTCGTTGCAAAAATCAGAACCCTTTAGGGTGTCGCGTGGCACCTTTTTTCTTTCAATGTACTGAGTTCTAATTTCTCGATTCAAAGCAGAAGTAAAACTAGTGATTAGACCAATACAATATACATCTCTCAGAAAAGATTAACTTTGGTGACAACACAACAACTTCTTCTAACCTACAGTTTTGATTTATACCAAAGATTCTGTTACGTGAATGCATGTAAGAGAAAGCTGCATCGATATTCGTTGTGCAGGAACGTTAGATGAAATATATCACAATGTCTAAAGAAGGGATGCCTAATCGCTTGTTACGCAGTGAAAAATTTGCTTTGCAGATGTTTTATGATTTCGACAGTTATTAACTAGTGTTTCTGTCGTCAATATTCTACATGTATGCTAATTTTTAGTTAGTATGCCATATGGAAAAAGTCTCCAGCTCAGGATTTCAGCACATCGATCCCACTGTAGAATTGGGTTAAAACTTAATCCTAAAAAGAATATTATTAAATGATTTTTTAAAAGTATAGAAGTCCTTGGTTGATGTGTTTCCCTGTTCATAAATAGTACAGCTGATTTAATCCCTGTGTCGTCTTTTTTATTGTTTACGAGATTCCAAAAACCCAACAAATTATGTATTTGTGACGGTTTCACCATGTATATATCCACTGCTATGAACTTTTAATCTCGGTATCATCATTTTCTTCTTTCTATTCTTCTCTCTGTCTTTTGCTTACATGTATAAAAAATTATGTTTATGTATTGCTGATCAGTCATTCCCGGTTCATTCTTACTCTTTTCTTCTTTTATCTCCTCTTCATGTTGTGTCTCTTCTATGAATACGTGAAAGAATTAACTGCAAGCAGCCCTAAACCATTATAGTATCATTCAATTGCTGAAATCAGTTACATACAAGCCACGAAACTAAAACTAGATTTTCATTGTTGTTACGCCATCGGAAGCTTACTAAAGTTTCTTAGAAACCCTAAGGTATCTTAAAAGTAGTTGTATGAACTATTGTTAGCCACTTTGAGCGAATCTTGGTTTCGTACGTTAATTTGAGTACAATTTTTAATTCGTTGCTGAATAACTCTCTGTAGTTGTTTTTTCAGAGATAATTTAAAAGATTCTTTTGTTTTTCAATTGCACTATGTTTCCTTCGTGTTTATTTTATCGCTTTTCATATAATTAGAGAGCTGTAGGTTCAAGTTTCTATGAGCTCAGACTTGGATTTGGATGGATTGAGACCTGCCATGTTTTTCGTCAATATCTAGCTATCTCTGTATCTGTGAATAAGTAATGGATTAAGGTTTCCACTATTAATCAATTGTTTTAAAAAAAATTTGGATATACCGTTATTTCTTGTTCCGTTTTCATCACGCAATGCTTAATAAATTCATAGCCTTAGGTCTATTGAAAAGTATATATATCTGGAGGTTCAATGTTTTTGGATTCGTTCCCGTATCTATTAGAAAGGCGACTCTAAGTTAAAATGTGAGATTTGACTAAGCTATCGGATATATGACGGTTCGCAGAGAAAGACGTCATTTATTGAATGACATGTGTACAATCGAACTATTTTTTGCAGCGCTGATATTAATTGATTATAGATATACCATTAGATAGAGAAAGTCTTCCTCCACAAGCTTACATACATCCGGTGGTTTAGTCAACAAAATTACAGTAGTCGTTAATTTCTGCAAGCAGACCCGGAAATTGTTACGATTATCGGTCTGAAAGGACCCACAGTTTCCTATTTGTACCGATTCTTATTTCTTCGTCTAACTGTTTGTTCACTTTTCGTACAAGAGCCTTGAAGATAGCCTCGAAAGTGTAAATCTTTTTCAACCCCTGCCCGCTCTGTACGAGGCTCGTCTCAATTAATATTAGACTAATGCAAAAGCAGAAAACTGTCTAAAATCAAAGTTCATCAATTCGAATTAAGTTTCATCCAAACTCCTGAGACAATTTGATAGTTTTCTCGTAAT
Organism: Rotaria macrura; assembly: GCA_900239685.1. Lineage (NCBI taxonomy): Eukaryota > Metazoa > Rotifera > Eurotatoria > Philodinida > Philodinidae > Rotaria > Rotaria macrura. The sequence goes on from OENT01002744.1 coordinate 14,179, forward strand.
TTAGACTTCAAATTTCTGAGAGACGGGATTTCAATTCCTAGAAACTGATCAAACTCTTTCTTGCTTCAGCTATTTAACGTAGAGTCGAGTATTGGTTTTCATCTAAGGATTGCTTTTTAATGATATTGCTAATTTATATTCTACGAAACATTTTAGAATATTTAAAAAGTTAAAGAAACCAATCTTATGGTAGATATTGTACGGATGAAGTAATTAAAATATATGTAGGCAGCTAAAGTACATAAGTAAAGCCATGGATAAGAAGAAAACATTATGATTCCAACGAAAGTCCCTAGTTCAGATGTAATCGTGGTTACCTAGAGTTCAGCAGTAGAATATGTCAATACTCGCTTGCTTTTATGAAGGAACTATGAAAAATATTAGCTAGAAGAGAAATAACACATGCATACGGACTAGGGTGAATTAACTCAAATTTCACTAGCAAAAACGCTAAGAAAACTATCATAGTGACTGTAAATATTTTAGTTTCCGCACAATTTTCACATTGTCTTCCAGTATCCTGCGCTATATCTGTTTCGTTATAATTGTCTAATCTTTTTCTTGAACACCTCAATCACGTACAATGTTATTTTTGTTACATTGTGAATTATCATGAGCATATCTGAACTACAGCACATATGCCACCTCCTATCTTAAAACAAAAATAGAAAGATGCAAGAATTCTAAATGCGATTCAACTACAGTTAGCTCTTAATATCAGAAACAGAGACTTAATCATATTCCATTTTTCCTAGGTGACATTTTAGTTTAAGCTTCCCCCCCCCCCCCTCCGGTCAAAAATCGATCTTGGCCCAGGAAGGTTCGAATTGCATGAAATTCACAAAATATGTTAGACTAGGTACGAAAAGGTTATGGTAAAATTTTCAGCCGTCTATCATGATTTTTGGCTGAGATACGGACTTCAAAAGGGTCAAAAATAGCATTTGGCAGCCCAAATTTCTCAGTCCAGGTTCATGAATCATGATATACCTTTAGCTTTTTTTGCTAGTAAGGGCATGTGAACATGGAGGGCAGTACAGAGTTCTTTTTATTTAATTTTTAGTTTTTGAGTGGAAAACAGGAATCACGAGCTCAATGACTTCAAAAAAAAACCAAAAAAAAGGGGCGGGGTTGAATAGAAATTCCTTGTTTTATAGTCAAAAAGAACGGTTTTTGAAAAAAAGAGCTCTGCAGTACAGAGCATCTTGACATGCTCTTTCAAAAAAAATCAAAATTCAATACACTGTATGAAGCTGGAATGAGAAATTTGGGATACTCTTTTCTGAAAGTGCAAACTGAGAAAAACAAAAAAAAGATTTTTTTGAACAATTGTTTCAGTATTTGAGAATTTTTGATGAAAATTCATCTTTTTAGGAGGGCTTCAGAAATCCTCAAATTTTCCGGGTAAAACTGAGGTTTTGGGTAAATACCTGTATTTATTCTGAAAGAGTGAAAAACGCGCTAACTTTTGATGCATTTATCTTAATTTCGAAACATTTGAGAAAAATACAAGTATTTTGAGAGAATTTACAAAAAGAAGAAATTTGGGGTAAAAACCCAGATGAGTTCTGAAAGAGTGAAGAATGAGCTATCTTCTGGTGCATTTATCTCCATATCGGAATTTTTCCGAAAATTGACTTTTTTAGGGGGGAGGCTTAAAGAAACTCTTGAAAAAAACCCGTTGGCGCAATCCCTTACGGAATTTAAAATGTGAAACACGATGTAGCTGCATTCAATAGTCACTGAAATCTTGCTTTCTTTCATGAAACCTGCTAAACATTTACTCATCACTTCTCACTGAGCCACTAGAGCTGCAATAAAGAAGCAGCTAATACATTCTCATCAGAAATTAGCGACATATATTCACTAATCCTGTACCAAAGATAAGTGACGTTCAGTGACGCCCTTGCGGGCCGTCTATTACTTCGGCGACGGTCATCAACCAAGTCGGTGTAACGGCATATGACGGAGGAATCATCTGTCGGTATCAGGCTGTGGGGGGGGGGCCAAATTTCTACCCTAAACACTTCAACACTCGTTTTAGGTCGTGCTTTACAAAAACATGGAAACATTGATTTCGGCAAACCACAATAGCACTGTGCTACTGAAACTCTCAAAAACAAGAAAAACTATCTGATAGGGCAAGAAACCTTCATTCTAAACAGCTATTATTCCTTGCCGATTGTACGAAGGTTCACCATGCAACCTCTATTCAATTCGATGGAAATTGTTCCGACGTTGAGAATTGAGATGTTATACAAAAATTAGACTTAAACATCATCATCTGTCAATCAACTTAAAATCCAATAATTCTTAGACTAGCATTTCAAAGATTTTAAACAATGATATGAACTCTAAAAGCGTAAATTACATAAAGGTTTTCTTTATCATTCCTTATCATAATCTAGCTCTCACTAACATATAAGTGCACAAATATTTGAAACCAGAATAAGTATGCATACTTTTGTTGTTGTAGTTCGGTAGCTGACGAAATGACAGCAGTTCTAACTCCATATTTTCTTCCGGTAATATCAGGTTCAATAAATTAAGTGATATCTGCGACAGATCGAATTTTCTCGTACTTGGTTCTGATTGAAATAGTCGTGATATGAAATGTTCAAACCGTCGCGCCATTTTAAAAACTGTAGAATCGTCGAATAGATCGTGCGAACATACGAAAGAACATGATATGCTCTTGGAGTCCGATAAGGAATCAAATGAAAACGTCGACATGAAATCAAATTTAGCTACTTCATAAGATTTGTCCAATGTGATATTAGTGCTTTTAGCTCCGTCCAAGTCGAGCAGATCGACTTCTGAGGAAAGACTGATAAAATCGAAAACGATTTCCAGAGACAAAGGAGTACCATCTGAATTACGTGAATCAGCCAGTATATGCTGAAGAGGGTAGTGTGAATGTTCAAGTATCGACAAACAATTGTCTCGAACTAGTTGTGCCATGTGATCAAAAGTGCTATGTGGGTCTAATTGTATACGATGGGGCAGCATTGCAACAAACATTCCGATCAAGTCCTTGATCTCTGGTCTATATCGATTAGCATTAACACACGCTACACACAAATCACTTTCTTGGTTGCATAATTTGAAGAGAAATGCATAAAATGTGGCCAGACCCAATTGGAATGGTGTGACATTATGCTGAGCGGCATAAGATAGAAAAGAATTTGAAATATCTTTGTCCAGTGTGAACTGAGCATAGCAAGCGACACTCGATCGTTCATCAGTACTTGATCGATGCCGATCGACAGGTAGCGATAAACGACGTTCGAAGTCATATCCGTTCATTTGTGAATGCCAGAACGCACGCGATGATGACATGTCCATTTGACGTTCGTGAGCTGAATAGTCGATGTATTGGAGTGAACGATGATCTATTTCCAAAGCGGTGTCACTATTATAGGCGACGCACAAATCTTTGAAGAATATTGGATTCGATGCACCATCAAAAGCTGCATGATGAAAGGCGAACAGAATTATGTCGCCTGTGGTTACAATTTGGTCTACTATCTTCCTTTCGTTATCCCGTCGCCGAAGAATTTTAAACCAACAAACGATACCCTTCGATAAATTGAAAAGAGATTTACTGACCGTTAACTCCCGAAGAAACTTCGTGAGATCTTCTTCATTTAGAAACCATCCACTTCGAACAAAATGCGCATTACTATCTAACTGCTCAATCTTTTGCTTCAACAAGCCACCATCTTTCTCCAGCATAATCGACGTGCGTAGAATATGATGTTTATCCAAAACCGATCGAACAGCCCGTTCAAGTCGGAGCATACATAAAAAACCTGAACTGATGCGAAATGCAGCAATCATGTTATATGCAGCACTATCATCAGAAAAACGAATTTTTTCGTCAAGAAAAATTCGTTCCTGAGCAAACGACGCGATTCCTAAACGTTTTCAAATCAAACATGTCTTCAACGATGTAAATTCGGAAAGAATAACTACGCACCTTCCGT
>OENT01002745.1:0-18161 GCA_900239685.1 Rotaria macrura
TCTGTTAATTTTAAAGATATCAAAATAATTTTGACGTCATTGGATTCAGCACATATTTTGCGACTCACAAATGTAAAAAAAATGATGTGTTTTTATGAAAAGGTGTATGAAAAAAGCCAAAACTCTAAAGGTATGTGAAAACCTGTCGGAATTATGGGCATGCGCTGTGCGTAAAAAGATGTGAAATGCATAACAGAAGACCTATGTTGGAAAACAGAAAAAAGTATAATTTTCTAACAATTTTTTTTCCTAGAATTAGTTCAATATACTGAAAAAAGGAATTCATATTTATTAAAATTAATGAAACACAATGCAATGAAGCAATTCAGTGTGAAGCAGTTTTTAGAAGAAAAGTTCAATTGTATTTTAGTACTTTTAGTTTGCACCTGAAACGTAATCATACTAAACTGATTTTAACTAAAATTTTATAAAGGAGTAGTGGTGGCAAGACTGTTTTTCCCTCCCAAATTGTTTTAAAGCAAGGCAATAAATAAAGAATTTTCGGAGTTCACATCTGGATCAGAGTCAACATTTGTTTCAAGAAGAAAAATTTAAACTTGGTAAAAACAACAATTCACACAATAATTATAATTTAATAGTAATTATAACCATATCGTTTTTTTTGAAAAAAATTATGGGATGAAAAATGGCCTTGCCACCACTAGTCTTTTTTGTTCTTCATGCGTTAGTAACTATTTTAAAAGATCCTTCATAATAGAAGACCATTGTAAAACGTTTGTACGGTAAAACATAATATAAGACCCAGAGTCTGTTGTAAAGGGGGAGTGGTGGCTAGTGCTAATGATGTCATCTTTTTAAGAATCAGAGAGCTTACTTAAACAATTTGTCTGACTTTACCAACGTAACATACGAATATATTCTAAATAATGTTGTGTTCTAACGTCTTTGATTTTGATAAGAATAATAAATAAGTATGAGCAACAGCCAACTAAGAAGGAAAATAATAATAACAAGGACGTATAAGTATATAGAGAAATAGAAAAACAAACAATGGATAAATATTAAAAAGCAATACACCTTAAGAGAAGAGAAGAAAAAGAATCCCACGTAGAGGAAGACAATTGAAGAAAACGTTTGAATCAGAACAAATGCACGATGACTCCTTTTCACGCTTTGCGAACACATTCAATAGGTATCGATTGCTCTGTTCTCACTTTCAGCACACGCTTCATTTACAGAGAAGCCTTGTTCGCTCAAGGTTGTAAAATGGTATAGCCAGATGCTTATCATATATATGTATATATATACGTCTATATATATATATAGATATAGATATATATATATAGATATAGATATATATATAGATAGATAGATAGATAGATACGAGTTTTATAAAACAATTCATCGCATATTAAGGCAGATATAAATCGTACAAATATTGGATTTTTCTCACGATTGTTATTTCCTCGCACATAAGACTTCACATTAGCTGTCCTTGTAGAAAACGTTTTTGAATCGGTAGGATAATTCTTACACTTATTATTCTCAGCAACGAAATTCGGTAAAAATCTTATATATATTAAATAGCTAAGTCAGTAATGCATTTCTGAAATGAAACGATAAATTCAATACTCTAACGCATTTAAAGTAAACCTACTTGATGATTCTCAATTCGTGTGTGTAGTCAACTTAGAGGATGTTTTTAAAAATGCAAGAAATCGAATAGTATCTGATGAGCGATTCAATTTATACTAATAACAATCGCAGTATCTTTTCTAAAAGATGTCCTTCAAGATTTGTTCATACGATGTGAATTTCTTCCCAATAGAAAAAGATAGAAGGCTGATACAAATACTGACTGTGCAACTCCAAGAACTATATCTGTAGTAAAACTTTGAATGAAAACAAGCAACTCGTTGACAAGTTACTAACGTTGCACTTTTCAAAATGTCCTTCTACAAAGGGGACACTTTAGCTGTGCGATACTTTATGATATGTACATAAGGAAAAGAAAAAAAAGACATGATGCAAGAGAAAATGATCATAAAAGAAAAGGACGAAACGAAGGAGAAAAAAAGAAGAGCCAGAAACAAAGTGTATCCTCCAATAAAAAGATATACTTTATTCTTTATCACTAGCATGCTACTTTAAATTGTTTGTATTGCATCTCTTTTTCCCCTATTTACCTGCTCCTCTCTATCTCTTCACTATCTCTCTCTAGATACTTTCTTTCTTATTTTTGTTTTTGTCATGATGACCTGTGATCACTCTGAGCAAGATTTCTTATTAACAACTTCCCAGAAAAAGAGCAACCGGTAGTAATTTCTCCAAGGGGGAACGGCGGATTTCAGATTTTCGAATCTTTTTTGGATTTTTGGATTTTCTTTAGATTTCTTTTGGATTTTCGGATTTTGAAAATCGCAAATTCACCAGCAATGTTCTCTTGTAAATACAGGAATTTCGACCTGACATTTTTATCATATGTAGACCTTGCGGTTCTTAAAATATCCTAAAACTTTCGGCGCAAACAGATGTTTTCTCCTCAACATAGTGCGATCGCAAGCAATACTCAAATTTGATAGCACGGTCAGAAAATCCTTTTTTCTTGAATCTTGATTGTCTTAAGAAGGAAACATTTGTTTACATTAAAACTTTTAGGATATTCTTAGAACTACGAGGTCTACATATTATAAAAATTTCAGCTCGAAATTCCTTCATTTACAAAAGGATACTACTGGTGGAATTTGGGATTTTCAAAATTCGAAAATCCAAAAGAAATCCCAAAAATTCGCCGTTTTCTCCTTGAATTTCTCTTCCTTGTGCATTACAATTGAGTCATCGAAACCTTGCACTGACATCCAGTTAAAAACTTGGACTAATAAATCTTTGTGTGATACGAATCTTTTGAATTCTTGACTTGTCAGGAAGATCATTATTAATTTGAGATTTGTTTAAAATTTGTTATTTCTCTTCCTATTTTTACGAAAATTTTTGTTTATTTGTAAAATGACATGTCGTATAAAATAAGGGTATTTTTAAAATATACTATTCTATTGATAGTGGAACGAACGAAGAAAAATCCGAAAGAAAAATAACTTCGTCCAGTATCACTGTCTTGTTCGTTCCACTATCAATAGAATAGTATATCTTAAAAATGCACTTATTTTACACGAAATGTCATTTTACAAATAAAAAGAAATTTTCGTAAAAATAGGAGCAGAAATAACCAATTCTAAACAAATCTCGAATCTTTCGAATCTATGCAGACAGCGAATACGTTATGTACCAATCTGTTAAGCTTATCTATGAAAATATAATTCTGATTACTTCAATATCTGTCTAAAAAAAACCGTTTCCGAGGGTTCGGGAACCAGTGATGGGATCTGTTCGTGTTTTTTACGAACCGAACCGAATCGATTAAAAGATAAAAATCGTTTGTCGATTTCTGCTCTTTCTTTCAAAGATATTCATTTATAAAAATTTATTGACGACGCGATTATAATACTTTCGATATTTCTAAGAATGGCTTAGAAAGCTAAGCTGCAGACAATTTGTAAAACACAAGTATTTTCTCTTCTATGTAAGAAATATTTTCCGATCGGAGAAGACTACAGTGTAATTTTAGTTAATAGTGAATTTCTTTCGTAATAAAGAACGAATCATAAGATTTTTCTTCACCGCTCAGCGTAAAGAGTAGAATTTGTTTCAGCTCGAAGGTCATTATTCATCGAAGGACATGGTGTGAGAATGTAATGTAACATAAGTTTGAGAAATAATCAAATTTGTTACACTTTCAAGCGTTTTTTCTTTATTATTTAGTACATCCTTTCGGATTGACGAAGCACTTAAAAATAGTACCTACACACTTAAAAAAATAGGCTTTTTACCAAACCCCAGCAAAAGGTTTGGTAGATTTCCAACAGCTTGCGAATGCATTCAATTTCTCATAAAACAATTTTTCAATTCTACGAAACCTTTAAAGAATCTAACCCTAGCCGGTCACGAAGAACCTATTTCCTCCGAAACATTTAGTAAGCTCCTTACAGCAAAAAATAGTTTTGTATAAAAAAGAAGAAACCTTCAAGGTTTTGTATTAAATTCTAAAGACTTCTTACGGAATAGGGATGCAACGATTAAAGTGAATCACCGGTTCACCGTTCAACCGGTAACCGTTACGACCGGTAAAAGATCAGACCGAAAACCGTTCCACCAGGACTCGTTGCACCAGGGGCCCGTTCCTTCCGGGAACCGCTCCACCGGTAACTGGTCAAAACGGTTACCATTCCACCGATATGCAGTATGAATATCCATAAACCGGCTTATACCGGCTAACCCCGACGAATACCGGCTTATGGAGGTTGATATTGGTTACTGGTGGAACGGTTCCCGGTTGGAACGGTTATCGGTGAATGGGTTACCGATGGTAACGTTTACCGTCAGCGTTGCATCCCTATTACTGAACACTAATGTTTTCGCACTAAACCAGTAGGATTAATACGTGACCTTTAATGCTTCGTATTTTTTTTACAAAACTATTTTTGGCTGTGCGGAGCTTAAAAATGGTTTCGCAGGAAAAAGGTTCTTCACTCGGAAGAACCTTTAAAGGTTTTGTAGACTTGAAAAATCGTTTTATGATCATGTGAATGCGTTTGCAAGCGGTTTCAAATATATTAAACCTTTTTCTGGGGTTTGGTAAAAAGCCAATTTTTTTTAGTGTATAATGATGATGGGAAATACATTAATTAAAAAGGAGACAATTGTGCTTCAAAACATAACGATTTGGTCGAAATTCTAAATATTTTTTCGTTTTTTACAGCTTGAGAGGTAATAACTACTGTAACAGTCTAAATTTGAAATGTTTGAAAGTCTCAGTAAAGTTATCCATTTTAAAATATTAGTTAGATACTTATCATAACTTTCCTGCTGTATGTTAAAGATTATTTTAAAATTCAAAACAGAGAGATATTGATTTGGGAATTAAAAATTAATACAAATTGATGATCCATTAATATTATATATATATATATATAAGTGCTTCGGGCTAGTATGCTGTCTGTAAAAGTGTATACTGAGCGATGAACAGAAATATTACTCACGAGTGATGACTGAAGGTTTTTGAAGCAGTTGGTTCAATCATACAAGTGATCTATACTGTCTTAGAAGTCAACCAACTCATCAATCATTTTATTTATGTTATTCTAAAATATTGTGAAACTTTCGATCTTGTTCAAAAAGTCATTATCAGCAGTAATTTTACATGAAAGAGAATCACACATAATACATACAACGATTTCTACTCTTATTTTTATTTTTCGTCCTGTTATGAACATCGTACTGAAGAAACGAATTTCTTCCCTTCGTAGTGCAATGTGCAGAAGAGAAAGAAAGATAAAATTTCTTTTACATATTATGCGTAATTTTCTTCAGTCTAAATTAGATGTTGATAATGATGACCTTTTGAACGCGGCAGGCATCCTCACAATATTGTTCAATAAAATTAAAAAAATGAATGATGACTTATTTAACTTTGCGATTACTATATTCATTTATATATCATCAGATAATATAGATATACTTTTCTCATTCACTTTTAGTCGACAGGTTAACAAATGCATGAGAATATAATTCTAAAAGAAATCAGTTCCGAATACGTGGAACCGAACCAAAACGAACCAACTGAAGGTTCCATAATTCCAAACCAAACCGATTTCAATTCACTTCGATTTTCAACCGAACCGGTCCCATCACTGTCTGGAACTCTTTCGAAGGCTTCCGAGCTTTCGGAAACTGATTTCTTGCAATAAGAAACTCTTTAAAGGTTTCTGATAGTAACAAAATCCTAAACCGAAAATTGTTTTGCGAAGCTCGGAAACGATTGGAGGGATATCTGAGGCTCGTAAACCATTTTCAGTTTACGATTTTGTTACTATTGGAAGCCTTTTAAGAGTTTCTAATGATAAAAACTTGGTTTCCAAAAGCTCAAAAACTCTCGAAAGAACTCCCGAGGATAAGAAAAGGCTTTCCGAATCATCGCAAACGTTTTTTAATTGGTTTTCTGTGAAATGGTTCTTTTAAGAGAGTTGTATGTAATGAGGGAAGTTTAGTGTTACAATGGTAGAATGTTCATTTGGAATTTGCTTGTAAATCATGCATAACATGCTTTGACGATCTTAAATCTGCTCCTCTCTTGTTGTAGCCAACGGTGCCATCGATAAAAATTGAGGAACATCATTTATTCAAACTCTCTATCCCTTCTTGACACCCCATAGGTTTTTCAATCAGCTCCTTTGGATGTGAAATCGCTCAGGTTCAATTCCTGACTGACCGTGTTTTTTTCTCCTATTTTTTTTAACATGAGCATGAAATTTAAGTAGAATGCTGTATGATCTTTATTTTTCAGATGGTTTTGAGTTTTGTCATAAAGCCCAGTTGATATAGAGCCTCAATTGTATAGGTACTTAGAAATCGGTATATGATCGCATGTTCCATCGATTTCTCTCTCGTGATGCAATGACACAAAAAAATGAGTCACAACAGTGAGTGAAAGAAAGTAACTCTTTTTCATCTCTAATTCTCTCTCTTTTGAGTAGCTTGTTTTTCTATGCTGTGCCACTGCCAAAGTGAAAGAACAAGACACTCATGCCGATTTTTAATTGTCTATAAAATAAAAAATCTGTTGACCGTTGTGCTCCCTCAAGATCCAATTTTAACTTCTCGATCGGTGTAAAAGATCATAGTAGAAAAGCGTCGGGCCCAGCCGGGAATTGAACCTGGGCCGCTCGCTTCCAAATGAAATGTTCGGAAATCTTATAGATAGTGGGCGAAGAAGAAAATGTAGACAGATTGGATAACTTTGTTCAATGATTCAACAAAACGCAGCAACCCTTAGAAATGTGGCTTCGGAACAGCCACAAAGCGAGCATCCTACCATTAAAACACTGTGCCTCGTGCATTATATACCTCCACTACGTCAACCATTAAAACTCTATCCTATTTCAAAAGATGCGGGCCACCTGAAGGTATTGGCCTATTCTCCAGGAGAATCATTCGGATAATCGAATCCAATCGAATAGAATTGGATTTTTATAAAATCAACGAAATTCTACCGGACTCTTGGTTATGGAATGATTTTCGGATCCTTTTTTGGGATGTTATCGGATCGTGCTCTAGGAGGATGTTGGTGTGGTTGATGTTGGGTATGAACCTACTTGTTGGTAAAAATGGAGACAAGAGAAAACTTAAGATATTCACACTCCCAACCCATACCCACATCGATAATCAATACCACAGTCAGACCCTCACATCAACAACGAACATCCTCACCACTATGTTTTGAGCAATCCAGAAATCTTTTGTTGATCTCTTATCGTTAGTAATGGTGCGCGAAGGGCACCCGTTGGGTGTCTGCCTGGAGCTGTTGAGTCTTTCCTTCAATTACGTCAATCCGGCTAGATCATGTATCCACATTCTACTTTATATTTGAGACTCTTATGATCAGAAATGTTAATGAAAATGACTTCTTTTCAACGCGTGTAGCTTCAGTTTTTCTAGAGATGCTCTTGTACATGCACATGAATTGTCAATGAAAGAAATAAACGGTTGTACAATATTCTCAATATCGAAAGCCTTCAAGTTTCCTCAATCGAAAACTTTTGGACTCGATTATTCATAAAATCTGCCACATAAAGATTACCGGTCCTATCAACTGATAAGCCCTCAGCATGGTTTAGCTGATGGCTTCCTTGTCCATAATTATTCCCACCAGCAATCAAGTCTGAGGCTCCTTCGTACCAGCGCATGACTCGATGATTTCCACTATCCACCACATATATCATGCCAGATGAATTAACGAAAATTCCAACAGGCTTTGAGAATTGTGTTCGATCATTTCCTTCACTTGCACTGCCAGCTACGAGGGTCCCTTGTTTGGCATTCTTCACCCATTTCATCACGCGATGATTATTAGTATCTGATACATACACCGAGTCATATTGGTCGACATAGACAAAACTTGGGTAATTAAGTTGATTAAAGAGATTTCCTTGTCCGTTTCCACCAGCGACGGTTATTGGATTGCTGAATCCAGATTTTCCTTGCAGTTGATAACGCCTTACTTCGTGCTTCTTGATATCTGTGACATAGAGACAATCGCGATCGTCAATTGCCAACCCACAGCAATCAATATTTTCAATCGACATGTGTTTTTTCTGACCCATTCGTCGAGGCCATCTTACTACTCGTCGGTTACCCTTATCGCAAATGAGAAGACTGTTTCTCTCTTTGTCGACGATAACATCTGATGGATATTTCAACTGATTTGATGCATCGCCTTGTCCATTCCCACCGGATACTACTTGACCACTGGCCGCACCAGGTTTCCATTCAACAATCCGATGGTTACCAGAATCAGCAATAAGAACATTCCCATCTCTATCAACATGGATGCCGCAGCAGTGATAGAGTTCATTCATTTGATTCCCATCCTCATTGCTTCCTGCCACTTTGACAGCATCATGTTTCCATTTATTACGTGATACACTGAGTGGGATCTGCAATAAAGAAAATTGTTTCTTTTCAAGAAAGGATTTCCGATGTATTAGAAACAAGTGAAAATTTCTTCCACTTCAAAATGCCGTGCTTTACATAGTAGCCACAATGTGCGTCAGGGATCAACGAGGGAACATGTGGGAATGACTCTGTGATTGTCGTAGTAGTTGTCTTTTAAGTGAAGACGAACCATCCGCTCACTCTCGCAGAAGCTGGCAATGATATATTGTCGAGCCGCCGACTTACGGTCTCCCTGAGGATAGTACACTACATTTTGTGACTTTGGAAAGTCAGTGTCTATACGGACGACTTTGTTGATTTTAGAACAGTAAACTTTCGAAGGTGTCAAGTATGACGTTTTCGTTTTTCGGACTACATTATTTTCCATGCTAAAGCCTCTCATTGCCGTATTTTGAACAGATAATTTGGTTTTTTATTATTATTCTGCTTCTTGGTTGTTCCTGCTGCTGTTGATGCTGTAAACTGTTGTTGTTGTGCTGTGGTTTTTTGTTCTTTGATGACTTTGATTTCTTCGTCTAAATCAAACTCTGAATCAGAATCGTCACTAACCTGTTGGATCATGTGTTCAAATGTTGAGATCGATTTTTCTAATTTTTAAATTTTTTGTTGCAGAGTGTTGAAGATTCTACTTGTGGTCTCTTCTATAATCTTCTCCATTCTCGATGTAAGTACATTGACTAATTCATCGATCAGCCCATCTTGTAGACGTTGTGAATTGTTTGGTAGTGCAGGAAAATCATTTAAACTGAGAAGATGGGGTGTTGTGGTTGGCTTAGCTGCTGACGTGTATTGGTTCACCAGTTTTTGCATCTTCTTCACTTGTTCTTTATGATCTGGACAATCGGGAGATGTGGCCAGATGTTCACCTTTGCAGTTGCAACATTTTGGTTTATCGGTTGTACTAGTGCATGATTCAACACGATAGTTTTCACCACATCTAGCACACACTTGTTGTTTTGTTCTGCAATACTTCACCACATGATTAAATTTCATGCAGAAGAAGCATTGAACAGGCTTTGTATTTTGTGTTGCTGTTTCTATTGGAAAACGCATAGCATCCACCTGGAGTCCCGAATGGATAAATGTTCGTGTTGGTGTGCTACGAGCTTTATTAGATAATCGTATAACACTTTAAACATTGAGACCGACTTCTTTTAATGCTGCTGTGATGCAGCCATCTGGAATTTCTAAGTCGACCTTCTTTACGAAGGCGACTCTTTCCGTGTCTTTAATGCGTTGAATTGAACGTGGGGCATAAAGTTTTGCAGCACGTTGACCATGGGCGACCAACATTGCAGTAAATTCATTAAATAGCCTATTAAAGCTGTTGACATCATCATAGCATATATTGTGAATATGCCAGCACGGCTAAGTTGTACGTCTAATACTTTGATATCCTTGAGATGTTCCTTCAGAATATCATTTAACTGTAGCTTGTTGACCTTCACCCCCTCTATGATAAGAGGGGCGATCGAAAATTTTGATTGGCTCGTAGACGAACCAACTGGATTCTTCTTGTTCTGTGCACCCCCATTTGTACATGGTAATTGGTGTGACCTATTCGAAGTCCCTTGACTTAGACTTCGATGGTTTCCACTACCACCTCCTTTTTTCGGAGGCATTTAAAGACCGGGATCAAAGAACACCGACCAAAAAACCACCGAGTAACGATGAGAAAACGAAGAGGAGCGTCCAAAAATAAAAACAAAATGAAGCGAATTCTAAGTTTCAAATTCAACCACGTTCTAATAACTAATCAATTATGAGGGAACAAGCATTGAAGTATGAAAGTAGACATAACCGTATGCCAACTAATTAGTACTAACACCCACACACTCCAATACCGACCCAAGGATCCGAATAAAATTCGATACTCTCGTTCTTAACCGAATTGCATTCGTATTGTAGACCTTCATTTATTGTTCAATGCGGCTTCTGTCGAAATTACTCTTTTGAGATGTTTAAAATTGAGATAGAAAAGCAACACATAAAAAAAAGACAATTGGTTTTAGATTTATTACTCTGATAGACTGAAATCTTTTTTCTTTTTTCTACTGGCTTCTCTCAATGTTTGTCGAGCAGCTTCAGACAAACGACAATATTGTACAGAGAGTCGTTTCAAAGTCTGATTTTGTTCGAGTATTTGAAGAAGAGCTTGCATTGATTCATCCGTAATAAATTCATTGAAAGATATATAAAGTTTTTCCAATGGTGGACAATATGAATTAGCATTACAAAGTAAATCCGCTAATACTCGAACACCATAATTGGTTATGCCAGTGTTGGATAACGCCAGAAAATTAATCGATCTACTATTTTTAAATAAATTTACTAAATGCTCGATTCCTGCGTCGCCTATGTTTGAGTTATTCGAGAGATTAAGATATTTTAACTTTGTCCGTGCCGCAAACAGTCCATCTACGAACATTTTGATGCCGATCGATGTGAATGCGTTATAACGCAAGATGAATCCAATACATTTTGTTTTCTCTTTTCCGAAAAATCTTTCTGTAACTATAACCATGTCATCATCGGTCAAATTCATCGAAGATAGATCAATTACACCCATAATGTCCAAGTAAGGATTGCCCGCAAGGTTTTCTTGCAAAGACATCAGTTTTTTATGTGTATCTTCTGATGGTTTTCGGTGTTCTTTAATTGCAACCTTTTTCTCTTTTTTTACTGGAACGTTTTCATCTGTTTCGAATTCTTTGTTGTGTCGATGGTTGCCGATCTGGGATTGTTGCAGACTTGGATCAATTTCATTCTTATGAACCTATGTAAGTTTAAGAAAAGTACATCAGTGGATGTCATAAGTATCTAGATCACTGCATAAATGAAATGGTGAATGTCGCCTTTCTATGCGTGATAATAAATTAGATTAATAGATGATGCATTCTTCTCAATGAACTAACGTTAGTTTCAATGAGAACCTTAACTGTGATCTTCACTGACTGAAATCTGCGGATACTAAAAATCAATAATTTCTAACAGAAAATAATCAAGTCCTCTAATCCTTTGATGGCAAATGAAAGATTGATACGGTCAATGTTTTAAACTCGAGAGCGAATCATCAATATGGTTTTGAAATTTTTGGACTAGAGAAATGTTTCAAATCACTGACAGCATCTTTTTATCAAATTTTACCTCAATGAGGATAGGTATTTGTTAAATTTTCTTTCGTACTTGTTCACATATAAACAAGTCAAAAAGAAGAAAGTACCAAGACTTCTTCGAAGAAAATGATAATAATAATACAGCAATACTACCTTTGATTGTACAACACCATCTGTTTCTTTAGGATCATCGCTATTGTGTTCAGTTCGTGGCTCCTTGGATTTTAATATATGACGCCGTTTCTTTGGTTTTGATTTGTATGTGTTCAAAAATGTCAATGCTTCACTTCTTTCTTGACTTGTTCTTGCAAGTGCTAGGCGACATTTCCAAATCCTAATTGAGATCATTTTTAGAAATAAACTCGTTATTTTCTGTTTCATCGAGCTATTTAAACAGTTAGATAGAATTCCTCTTTTTTAAGTCGCACTCAGTTCAATAAAATCTGAAAATCAGTTTCCAAAATTAACTTATTTTATTGATAACTAGTATTGTAAGTAACAAAATAAAGTATATTTCAAAAAGGAACGCTTTAATTGAAAAAGATAGCTGATACAATTGTTATGAAATGGCAGGTATGCTACGATAGGTGTGGGTGAGGGTTTTTTCTGAATTATTGAAGATTTTCTATAATAATGTATTGAAATGTGAATACGCATCAGAGTAAGTTTTGGACTAAAATCAAATATGTGCTTACACTCAGGATGTGTATTTTAGTGAAATTCAATCAAATTTGACGTTCGAAAAGTGATCATTTATCTGCGGCTGAATCGGAAAAACTAGAAGTTCGTTAGAATTTTGTATTTTATCCAAATAGTGAACCATACTTAATTGCTGTTGTTTAAGTTTAATCTAACGCTAAGTTCTTTTCAAATACAGAAAAAAAAACAATTCGAACAGAATAAATTTTTCTTAATTGATGTTAATATGCTGCTGAGTACCTAAAGATTATTGATTGAAAAGTAGGATTCTTCTGAAAGAATTAAAAAAAAGAAATAATAAAGCTATCTAAAATTTGAATCACGACTGAAGACTTACCCATGTTGCACCTTGATGAAAAAAAAGCAAATTTAACATAATGTTTCTATGAGCAATATTTTTGAATTGTTCATCCAAACATCTGCTATCGATTGAGGCGACCATCGAGTCTCACTAAGGAGCCTCTCTAGTTACTGCACAAGTATGAATATTGATGAAAGTTTCAATTTCTTCCTCAAAAATGGTCAAAGTCTCAGTGCGCTGAGCCAGCTTAACCGTGGCGAGATTCGGTTAAACTACTACAAAATGGCTATCTAATTATTAAAATGTTTAAAAGTACTCCAATAAATCAAGTCCGAGCGTTCAAACCGAATGTCTGAAAATTGAACCTGCTTGAATGTCATAATTGCATTAGAATAATAATTATCGTTTAAGACTTGAACGAAAACCTGTAAGACGATTTTTTAGATCATTGAATTTCGCATCATGGTTAGGCTGAGTTTTGGCAGAATTATTTTAAAAGTTTTCTTGAGTTTCCAGAAAAAACAATTGACTGGGATAACAAAGAAAAAAATTTAGTATACACTAAATGTTAGTTGAGTGCCAGAGATTCTCTATTTCATCAATAGGAGAGGCTACTTAGAGCAAATTTGGATCCAAACTAATTTTATTAGATAAAAATTTTATTGTAAATAATATATCATTTGAAATGAAAAATTCTAATATGCATGAGATTTTCTTGAAATTATCGGGAAACTAATATTCAATACTTCATGTTCAGCAGATTTTCTTTTTCTCCTGGAGCTTACATCAGCTAACCAAATATAGCTGCTAGTTTCTTTCTGATTTTCTTCACCAAAACCAGAAAAGAAAAACTATCTGCCAATTACAAATATAAAACTATACGTGATACCCTAATTACAGATTGTATAAATCAGTAAAACTTTTAGAAAACATTTTGATTTCCATTATTTTAGTGAGAGTGAAGGATATAAGCAGGGCAATTTGCACATTTAACCTTACTCGAGCTATGCTGATAACCTTTTTCAGTTAAATCTATTTTATTCGAGAACAGTACATTTTGATTTCCATAAATATATTTTTAAGGTATAATGTACATTTATCTGAGAATGACTATTGATCATTTTATTTATTTATTTTGTCAATAGACAGAATAGATATGAATTATATTTGAATTTCAGATACGTTTTACAGACAAAAGTCAGGAAGAAAACACTTCTTTTACTCATTGGATCATTTACTCATGGTAAATAACTTCAGCATATTCTGCTGATGGCATTGGTGTGTTTTTATTTGCATATATTACATAATCTATGGCAGATTAATCAAACGAAAGAAGTAATATCTATGAAGGAAAGTATAGAGTGAAGACTTTTATTGTTTATTATTTGTTGTTATATTTATCCTCCCTTTCAACAGATTATCATGAGTATTTTTATTTCTGAAAAGAAGAGTTTAATTTGAACTGAAACTCCTGTTATATATTGCAACACAGGTTCCCCTAGATATTTTCTATTAATACCAAAAACGATATATTTAACATGTGAATAGGAAATTATGAATGGATTACAAAATGATCTTATATATGTCAAAATACTTATAATCAGAAAAAAATGAACAGTTTTTCTAAACAAAATTCTAACGCTAAACCTTGTTTTTCCCATCCTTTTCACAATTAAATAATTAATATTGTGAAATTTTAGTTATCTTCTCCAATAGAACCATTTAAAAAAACAGATAAGACATTTATCAAGAGCAACTACGTTTAATATATATTGTTTTTACTTACTTCCAAATTGATTCAGCAATCTTCTGTTGGCCAGGAGAATCAACAGAATTTTCAAATAAATCCCTTAACAAAGAAGAACAGTGACAACTTTAGAAACATTGAATTTACAAAATTTGAATTCAACATTCAGAATCAATCGAACTTTTCAAGATTTAACCAAAACATTATTTTGTTTCACCTGTCATCGTCAATTTTCTCACATTGTGCAAGCACTAGAAACATTCCGTTTGTTCAATTCGTCAAATAAAATATAAATCAGTATTTCGGTCGACTCAACGGAACAATCAATATTTCTCGAACCAGAGAGCTTGACAAACGTCGATCCTTGGAAGGTTTGAGTTCTTGATACGTGTATGTCAATAATAATATATCACGAATGTTTTCTAATACCGTATTTTCTCTTGAAGTTATCGAAAGAAAAAGAAATTAATGACTGTCGTCGCGATAGTGTGACTAAAAAGCTTTTTATCATCAACAGCCACTGAGATCTGCACTTGAATTATTTTGCGTATTTGTTGTGAAAGTTGACAAAAATAGTCTGACGAAGAAAAAACTTTAAGTCATAGTTACTTGAAGTCAAACTTTTCATGGAAGAATAAATCGTGTCCACTGCATGATTCCAAAAGTTCTTTGTGATGAATGCCGTTCTGCATCGTTTATTTCGAATCGATAGAGATTTGAGTAATTTATTATTCGATGTAACATAATTGATATGTAGGACAGACATATTTTTTATTATGGAATATCCCAGAATCTTTCTTTCGTACGCCAGAGTAAAATATAGTCAACTTCGTGGGTAAACATTATTCAGAGATTGAAATAATTTCTATAACATAAAAGTTATATTGAGATAATAAGATATGGCAGATTAAGTTGTACAGATGACTCATACGAACATTCATTCTTGAACATATTCCAACTCCTTTGCACATTGTATTCTCGTCATGCTCGACCAGAACACAAGGAAAGAACACGTTCGTTTCCGAGTCGTTCAGATGCTTCAAGATCGGTTCAGAAAATGAAAGGCAAATGTTTTGGAATTACTAGCAGCACAATAAAAACTGAATGATAAATATCCTCGCACATTTGGTTTCAACTGATTTCATTTTGTATGTCCGAAATAGATATCGTTCCACTGTTCATGAAGTTTTTTACACATATATACAGATATTATTCTGGCTGAATTAAGTTCGTTGAAGAAGACTTTTGTTTTCAGGAACAATATGCATCATATAAAATGCTAATATCTCGAATAAACATATGTAATATCGAATCATTTCAAAAGCTAGCGTCATTGCTCCGTAGTAAAGAAAAGAACGATAAATGCATGGCATATATGTATGATTTATCAACTTCGACCCGATGACATGGAATTTCGTGGCGCTTATAATCTTTCGTTACTTCGATACGACTTCCAAGAAAAAACTAGAAAAACTTGACATTCTATTTTTAATTTTAGATATCATCCAAAAAACGCTGGGCATCCGAGGGCACATCATTTCTTTTGTGCAACACTGAATAGCTCGCACATAGCCTTCATACATCGTTCTTATCGATGCTTAACAAGTGGAAGACAGTGAAGTGTATGTGTTACATGCTCAATAGTTACGCACACTTGCATTCGCTCGATGTGAGAAAATGGCATTATATTTTCAAAGTTTACGTTGAATAAGCGTGTATTGAGTAAGAGAAAATATTAAAAAGGGTCATTTGGAGTGTATTTGTGTTCGAGTTTCTCTGAGTTTTATTTTTTTGAAATAGTCAAACAACTAGTAAAAGAAAACTTAAGTTTTATTCTCACGATTGAATGCCAATATGATGAAATTATAAAAGATTACATTTTGTCGTTCGACGTTTTATTCACCATTTTCTTTTACGAAATTTATGAAAACTCTACTAAAATCAAAATATTCTTCTACTCCATTAGTTTTATGATCATCTCAGTATTCTTTGTTTCTTTTCAATAAATAATGCTCTGTTAAAATTAAGAAATAAGTCTATATTATGCCAAACTGTTGATGCGAAATTTCTCGTGAGTAATTGAACTTAATTCTACGTTTTCTATATTATTCAGATAAAGTAGAGAAATACTATACTATCAAGTATTCTTGTTAATACCAGCAAAATACATGTATAGCATTTTATAGATAGTTTTATGGTGTTATCTAAGTGAATTATTAGCAGCAATTAAAGAAAACATTTTCAAAAAGACAGAGAAAATTCTTCAAAATAATACAGTTAGTTTCCGATTTCAGACGTAGCTTTCGTATACATGGTCTTTGATAGAATACGCTTAAGTATTTTTAACTAAAAGACATGCAGTTCTTCAATTATACTAACTACTCTTTTTGAGAACTTTTATTCCCCTCATCTCTATTCAACTTTTAACACTAGTAGGGTTTGTCCCAAGTACCGATCTGACAATGATTTTCAAAATGCTTCTTAAATCAGCCGAAACACTATAAAACATTCATTCTTTCATCGATTCTTTCTCGTCGAATCTTCTCGAAAAAAAGTCAACATGAGGTAGACATGGATGTTATATATAATTTATGCTCCTTTTTTATTCTAATTTCTAGTGTTACAATCGATTCCAGTCTCACTTGCGTTCTTCAATAATAATTGTGTACCCAACACTGATTAGAACAATGGAAATAGGCCTACAATTTGTTATGCTGTTACTACCTAAATCAGTCATGATCGATCATTGAAAATAACCGTAATTTTCCGCTTATAGTTCGTATTGTGGAATTTCAACCCGGTTAGTAATACGGATGCATTTGGTACCATCTTAGCTCTTAAAATAAATACACTGTAACGATACTGCTATGTTGTCACATTCTAGCATACCTATGAAAGTAATATTACCCCTTTTAATATGAAGAAATAAGGTTCTGCTGTCGTGTCTCACAAAAAAATACTTCATTCGAAATCACACTGACAGACTGTTATTTGTACTCACGAAAGACTTTCACAAGACGCGAATTTTTCGTCCCTCATATTTTATTCTGTGAGTAAGATACTTCAATTCCACAATTAACATCGTATATTCTTTCGAATTTTATTTGTTTTCAGTGAACAAAAGTATAGTTTGTTTCAAAGAAAAAACTACGATATGTTTCAAGTATAGTTTCTAGCTAGTGATTTGTTGTAGATTTTTTTTAATCAAACGGCTGAATATATTTACTGTTTCTGAATGATGAAGCAAACAGAAGTTAAAAGCCAATATTAAGCATTTTTCCCATTTTCGCTTTATTCCAGATTAGTATTTGGGAAACTTAAAAGCGTCCGATACTAAGGTATCAATCGAATTAGTACAAGAGCTTTTTGGTTCATTCTTCCAGCAAATATCACTGCCATTGTATCGTTCGTGAGATAATTTTTCTTCGCAATGTTGATCTTACAAATCGTATTAACTATAATATTTCGAACACTTGTAATTGAAGCAAGATCCGTGTCAACTAGTTATACGCATAGATCTGATGTAAAGCATTTTGAATCAAAACTAGATACGAGTACAGGTTTTTGGTCACCAAGTACGAGTTCAATCGATTGGTGTGAACGAAATTACATTGTAACTCAATATATTGCTGAATTCTGGAATTTCATTTCGAGTTTGCTAATGTGTTTATTAGCAGGAATATTATTCATTCAAGGTTTATACAATAAAGTTGAAAATCGATTTCTACTGCTTTGTTTATCGTTCGGTATTGTTGGATTTGGGTCTGCT
>OENT01002746.1:0-10912 GCA_900239685.1 Rotaria macrura
AAAAGTCTTGAACAGAATCTGTATACTACCTTGAGTTAATCATAGAAGGATGCTAAACTATTATCTTAGAATATTATCAGGGCTGAAACTTGAAGAAATCTTGGACAGGATCCTAAAAGGATTTTTTCAACGTCGTGTAAAGGATCCTGTTCAAGAGTTTTTCAAGTTCTTGTCCAAATGTTATTCTAAGATAAGAAATCACAATCCTGCCAGGATTAATTCAACATCTTAAACAGGATCCAGAACTCTTATCTTAAAGTATTGTCTGTGCAGAAGTTCGAAGAAATCCTGACCAGAATTCTGTTTCACCATGAAATATCCTGAGTAGAGGAATTATTAAGATTTGAAACAGGATCCTATTCAGGATTCCTCCAAGTTTCTGCCCTGATAATGTTCTAAGGTAGGAATTCAGGATCCTAAGTACGGTCTTTAGTGTATCCTGGGAGGATCCTGAGTTCTTATCTTTGAACAATATCTGGACAGGACCTTGAAGACATCTTGAACACGATCCTGTACATGATCTTGAGTAAAACCTGATCGCATCATGTTTAGAATCTCTTCGAATTTATGCACTGAAAATATTTGAAGATAAAAATTCAGGATCCTACCAGGACTTACTCAGGATCGTAAACAGGATCCTGAATTCTTATCTTAGAGTATTATCAGCGCAGGAACTCTAAGAAATCCTGAACAGGATCCTGTTTCACCGTGACATATCCTGAACACCGGAATTGTTAGGATTTGAAACAGGATCCTGAATGAAACTTGACAAGATCCTTGAGATTCAGGATCCTGACAGATCCTTCCAGGAGTTCTCAAGGAATGACAAGGATTGAGACTAGGGTATCTAATAAGCTCATACTGCCTGTGTGCTACTCTTAATGATATCATCTTTATAAAATTGCACATAGGAGTCATTGCACGATAGGGACGACTCAAACGACAGACCACATGCTCAATAGATGTCACCGAATTTAATGAAATTTTGCCTGCATGTAGCCAACAAATGAATTGTGAAAACACCATAATTTTCAGCTTCTAAAACCATTCCATTGTTGGGATATTGAAATCACAATAGAAACACCCTACATTTAAAAAGGACGAAAATCAATGTAGTACCTATACATTGTATATTGCGTCATTATTCAACAGTAATGTTTCTAGTCATGAAACTTTGTGGATATATACTACTATAGACACCCTACATACCGGTATATTTAAAATCCTTTTTCGGTGAGTTAAGTAGTATAGAGGTATTTCATAGGTCCAAGATATAACCTCAAACTTATGATCAAGATTTCTAACCCTTATGAGCGACCTATGAGTTACCGCTTTAGAAATGAGTAATACTATGTCTGATGTAGCAGAAACAATTTTCAAAACTTTGGCGTTTTGATTTTCATCCGAATAAAGAGAAGATTTTCGTTAAGATCATGATTTCGGTCAAAATCACACTATTTCTAGGAGTCGATATCTCAAGAAATTAGTGCAATGGAAGTCGGGATAGTATGACTTTAAAGTACGCATTGAGTACTACAAACTTATGTAAGAATTGGTCGGGAATCTTGTAGAATGGTCTTCAGGGCTTTATGAAAAATATGCCAAAAATGACACTTTTTCTATGAAAAATTTACTCAAAGTTATTGAGAAATTAATAGAAAAGTTTGATCATATGAAATGAATTCTATATATTATAAATCAGCACTTGACCCTCTACTCCCTTCCATAAAAAAAGTTCTTTCAAATGAAACAAAAAAAATTTTCAAAAATCACTGAGGGGTGTACAGTGTTTTCATTTTATCTGAAACCCTGGAGGAGGGTAGAGTGATTTGTGAAAAACTTTTTTCTTTCATTTGCAAAGAAATTTTTAATGGAAGCGAGTAGAGGGTCAAGTGCTGATTTATACTATATAGAATTCATTGCATATGATCAAAATTTTCCATTAATTTCTGAATAACTTTGTGTGAATTTTTCATAGAAAAAGCTTCATTTTTGGGGGTGCACCGACAATTGAGCCCCTGACAGTTGAGCTCCCGACTATTGAGCCTGCATTGATGCATGAGGCAATATACAGAATCAACATCTGCCCATGTACGCAGATGAAGTTTGAAAATGCGTGTAAACCTGTCACTTATCATGTTGTGAATGATTCCTTGATACTCGCGTCTATGAATCAGGCGACTATATCTACAGAAATTAGCAAGAATTCGCAAATGTCTACTATGATGTCTAGCTTCGAATTTGTCGCCTGTTTCGAGGATAAGTTTTCGGAGCATCCATTTCGAAACAATCTACCTTATGTTCCTCATTTTTCAAATTCAATGTTAATTTTTTTTTCGAGATTGAGGCATCAGTTACCTCGAACAAACAACTCATCAGACGGCTGGCAAAGAACTGTTCAAGTACTGTGATCCCTGATCTATTTTTTCGATAAGGTTGCACATAAATTTTGTTTAGCACTCAGCACGAGAAAACCCATCAATCTATCAAAGACTTAAAAATCGAACAGCACGCGAATTCGATAATGGCTGAAAAGTTGCTAGCTGAGGTTGCTAAATTAAAAAAGTGAGCGAAATACGAGCTGTTGGATGAACAATTACAACTACTAGTTTCGTCTTTTCATCTGATACCAAGAGAATTGTATTTTAAAAGAGCGCGAGCTCTGTTCAATTTTTAATATGAATGCTAGCTAGATTAAATAAAGTTATTTCTTGTGCTTTTTCAATTGCTCTTTAAATCAGGCTCAATTGTCGGGAGCTCAATTGTCGGGAGCTCAACTGTCGTGTCACCTTTTTAGATAATGGTTGTGGTTGTACCTTTGAATGATATTTTTGAGCTAGATATCCACAACAGCACCCACGCCCACAGCCACAACTACAGCCACACCCAGCCACACCCACACCCCCACCCTTGCCAGACTCAGGCCCACACCCAAAGTCACACCCTTAACGTAGTTGTGACTTTTTCCAGTCTTTTATCGGCAGAGACATTTATATACGCTGTGTTTTTTATTATTTAATCGGAATCAGACGAGTCCGGCTGTGACTCGCACTGATGATTATTAGAGCATGAATTACAAAAGCTCTTAGCACATTTTGAACATTTCTTGGAGCAGTTCGAACATGGAGAATTTACACAGTTCTCCTTGTTGCACTTTTGCAAACATTCTTTGTGGAATGTTCCTCTTTTGCAGCGAGAGCATTGACATGTGCATGCCTCACAGATGCAGAACGTGCAATAGTCGCATTTTTCAATGCAACGATTGCAGAGATCCTTACCACATAAGCAATGGGTTGCGATATCACTAGTCAGATCTATAGTACATGCAGCACAACTCATAGTGTTATGGTGACGAGAAGTGCCATAGTTTAAATTGGTTAAGTCTTTGTCAGTCATGAGGTGTTGTTCATTTGTAGTATGACATTGACTTACTTGATTGGTGGTTTCATACGATTGAGCTGCACCGTGTTTTGGCGCTGTTTCGTTAACATCGACACGAGAAAAGTTGTTCGGATTTACAGAATCGAATATCTCCTTTGTTTCGTTGTCTGCTTTCAAGAATTCCATCAGTTCCGAAAGAGTAATATTAGCAATTTCATCGAAATTGGTCCCACTTATTCTATTTGCCTTCCTTGTAGCTGCCCGCAACATACCCTTGTTTTTGAGAATGGCATTGACTTTCGATGACCACGTGTCCCTGTCTCTACTATTGACAAGCCTTACTGCAGCTAAGTGAAACCAGGAAACATTCTCCAAATTTAGAGGTCCCTCTTCAGAACATTTTACAGTGCACTTGAGTACTGCGTCACACATTAAGTCGTTTTGATGGTTCTTGAATTTCTCAAGAATTAGCTCAAGAAACGTCCACTTCTCGTTGAGCACGCAATAATGAATTATATGCATATCATTAAGACCCAACAAAGTACCTTGGCACGTGTCCGTTTGATTTACTGGTTTAAAACGACAGTTGATTAATCCGCGAATCCATTGATAAGAAAGAAAATGTTTCAAAGCAAGATCTAGGTCAAGCTGAATCGCACGGATTAGTAGCCAAAACACATTTCCTTTCCTGGATATCTGTTTGGTTTCTTTAAATTCGTACTTGGGTTGCATACGTAATTCATCCCATCTCTTTTTAGGAAGTACCAGACTACAAATTTCTTTACCATTGCTGTTTTTCCTTTTTGTACGGATTTTCTCGATCTTTGCTTTTCTGTTTTCATCCTTTGAAGGTACCACGTTTTCTGGTGGATCAAGAACAAATTTTCCGTTTACGTCTCGATACACAAGAATTCCATGTAATTTATCCTCAGCTTTACGACGAGCTATCTCCACCAAGCGTAGACCATGATAGCAACAGAGCCATTCAGCTAAGAGCAACTCACTGGCATTTCTATCTTCTGAATGTGGCGGATATCTGCATAAGTGAGTCGAGAATTCCTCATAAAGTTTGTATGATAACCCATATTTTGCCTCGAAATAATTGCGCCATGTACGGTGAAATGATGGATAACGTGCAATATGCTGATACACAAGTTTCCCCTTTGCTATATAGGCAGGAAAAGAAGTTTCTCGTTCGGCACTTATGAAAGAAAGTATATTAACCCTGCCACTGTAGTTAAGTGATGTGAGATGATTTGGTATCGGATGCTCGCTATTGGTAGAAAGCACATAATCGCTGATCGGATGGAGTAACACATACACTGAACCGGCGTAAGGTCTTTCTGCTCTGCGATTTATGTTCCATCGAGGTTTTAAAACAGTATCCTCGTATCCTTGATATGCTTTGATGCCGTACGCATACTTGAGCGCATGATATGGTATATCACCGGTTGAAACAAATGGATTTGCATCGTTGAGTAATAAGTGAGAAATGAATGATTCGTTTTTGCGAATCATGTTGCGAAATTTAGCGTAGTCCATGGTATAAATGTGCTGAACTAAATCTGCAAGACTCGTGAATGTATAACTGTTATAACTCCACGCCGCTATGGCTTCCATAGTGAGAAAAATTTCACGTAAAGTTCGTTTGGTTAGGTCGGACTCTTCGGCATTCGTAATTTTCTGGACTGACATACTGTACAAAGGTTCAGATTCAAGTACTTTATTTGCTGTCCTATGTTCTCGGCGACCTTTGGTGTTCCAATCCACTTTATTATAGTGGTAGCCACGGTACTGCGCAACATAGAATTGAGTTTGTACACCAACTTTTTCCAGAGATTCGGGATCTATTGGTAGCCCTTCATCGATACGATGATTGACCATTTTTAGGTCTTCTTCGTATTGTTTTCGTTTCGAAGTTTCAAAGCGCTCTCCATTATTTCCGTCTCCTAAGGGAGGGGGTATTATTGCTCTTTTATTCATCTCTAGAATTTCACGTGGCGTTTTTGCAACAGTTAGTTTAAGCTCACCTTTACTACTACCTCTCTGATAAAATAGTTTTCGTTCTAGAGCTTTAGTAACCTTAGATTCGAACTCTAATACAGGCCATTTAGCTGTGTGGCGGTCACTTTCTTGATCATCAGAATCTTCTGATAGAAAGCTCCCATAGTACGTATGCCATTTTGTTTCATATTGTTTCATTGACTGCTTTTTTATCCCGAAAACATTCATGAAATATAGAATCAGACGATTATCTCCCGGCGGATGACGATGATCATAATAGATGGCGCTGGTAGCGAGTTTACGCCGAATCGTTTCGTAATGGTCTTCAGAGAGTTTTACTTCTATGAGATTACGGACAAGAGCAGCGCTGAGGACTAGAAACCGCTTCATCAACAGATCAGTACGATTCTTTCCCGGGTACTGGGTGACCATTATTGAATTCTGATTCGTTCCAGATTGACCAGATAAGAGAGATGCTGCAGCTTCCCAATTCATCATTTCTCCAATCCGCTCATACAGCTCACCGTTCCGGTTAGAAGGAAAAATAACTAGGTTTTCAAGATCACTTTCCTTGTTGACTAGTTTGATATATTTTTCCACATGCTTGCAAAATCTTTTGCAAGTGATCTCACGCGATTCACCTAAATTTGATTCAGCCAGCAGTTGGATAGGAAACTTTATTTTGGTAGGCAACTTCTCTACAGGAGTCTTTTCTGTAGTTACTAATTCTTTTGAAGTTGCTACCGATAATTTCTTAAATTGAGTGTTGAGTTCGGAAAGTTCTATAAAAATATAAATTGCTCTCAAATATCGCTTAATCAGATCGACGTTTCAAGGAATATCGGCCTGATGAGTTAAAAACCCAACAATATAAAAACCAAGGGGCCGAACTAATTACTAGACTCAGGGATTTTAACGGCTCTTGGGGATTGGGGTGTGGGTGTGGGTGTGGGTGTGGGTGGTGGGTGTGGGTGTTTTTGGATATTCCCTTCGACCAAACCCACACGCAAACGCCCACGGCCCCCACCACCACACCCATACCCACATCCCAACCCCACAACCACACCCACACCCACAACTTGATCAATAGAAAATTGTAACTCCTGCATTCTGTTGTTCTCTCAATGGCCTCTACTCCAGATCTTGTGTTGTCAAAAGGCATAAGATTTTTGAAAATTTTTCCAAGGAAAAAACTATTTTTTGAACGTGCATTTTTACAAGAGAAGCATGTATTTGGTCTTTAATGTTCAGTTTACTATAGAGACCGTGATTTAGATTTCTGAGGAACATTTCACATTAAAATCTACTGCTTCCATATTTTCTCTGATTTCCTGGTCTACAATACTTAGGCGCTAAAATGATCACAAGTGAACACAATATGCTCAAAGACACGTGAACTTTCCCAAAGTATTCATCTATATTATGAGCTCTTACAATGACTAAAGAATGATGCAGAGCGATATATATCAGCTATATGGGTATCCGGGTCCGATATTCTGTCTAAATCATTATTTCTTAGAAAAAACTTTACTAACTTGTGGGTAGTGCTGTTTGACTTGAAGCATGTTCGTCGTGTTTCTCGGTATGAGTTAAATGCTCGTTTTTACTTTCTGTCGCTGGTATCTAATACATTAAATAAAAAAATATCTATAGAAGACCGTACTTTAGGTTGATCTGCTGTCTTTTACCGTGCCACCAGTGCCCGTAGGTGGTTTTATTTTAATAAGAGCATCATCGATATTTGACGTTGTTGCAGCCAATTCATGCCGTTGATTTTTTATCGAAGCAGAGGGGTCTCCATGTTTGCTTGAAAAGTCATCAGTTTGGATGGTATTTGCATTCTTCGCCGATTCTTGTATTATTTGATCCCTAAAGTGAAATTTTCAAAATAGAATGAATTATTCGCAAGTTCAAAATAATTCATTTTATTGCACGACCATAATTTTGGCCAGATGACCCCACTATTAATGTATTCTTTCAGCTGACGAGTGAATGCCTATCTTTGTAACGTCATATTCAATAAAAACCGAAACTCAAAAACTAAGATCTACTCTGTACTACAAAGGTTAGTTGGATCATAAAGCTCCTAGTTACTCAGATCAGGTAGTACGGTTTAGCTCCGACAGGAAAATATTGAAAGCCGCTCAAACGCGAAGGAAGTATTCCGTTGGAATTTTTCGAGTTTTCCGAAGGTTTTAGTCAATTCCATGTGCCCTAAACCAGAAACCAACAGTTAGTCATCGGAAAAAATTCCAAAATTTTCTGGTCGCAACACTACTTCGATGCTTCAGCAACTTTTGGTTTATTGATGCAGAATGAATTTAATTGTCCCTCATTTTTTCTTGCCAATTCCTATAATATTCGTTGTCTGCAACTGTGGACCTCGGTAGCCAAAAACTTATGCCCCATTTACTGTACTTTATAGAGGTGTATCCAAATTAAAGCGACAGCCTAAATTCAATCCGATTCACTAAGTAGAGTAGCGCTATTCTCTATTCGCGGCTGATACACTACTGAACGGAATAAAACGTTTCTAAATCCTGAATTCTGTGATTCTGATTCACGCATTAGCATTTCAATCAAGATGGACATCTATTTAATACACAAAGTTAATAGTGCATTATTTGTCTAGTGTACATTAGGGGTGTCAGTTTCGGGTTCCGTTCCCGCGAACGCGAACTCAGCCGCGTTCGCGTTCGCGTTCGAGGGAACCCGGGAACCCGCCGCGTTCGTGGAAACCCGGGAACTCATATTGAATTGCACTAAACTAGAATCAAAATACATTGACATATGATTAGAAACTCAAAAACAGTTGATTTGTCTATTTGAGTTGCATTCGCGTTCGCGAGAACCCGGGAACCCACCGCGTTCGCGTTCCCGAGAACCTGGGAACTCATGTGTTCTTGAGATCCGAATTTTCAGTAAATCAGAATCGAAATTCTGTATTTTTTCTAGGGGTGGGAAGTTACCGTTACTTGGTAACGTAACGGTAACGGAAAAAATATTCTTCCAATAACTAGTAGCAAAAGGAATTTTAGAAAATATAACGGAATTTTATAAAGGTTGACGAAATTAAATCGGTGACGGAGAATCCGAATCCGCTTTCAGAATTTGAAAATATTGAAGTGNCACTTCAATATTTTCAAATTCTGAAAGCGGATTCGGATTCTCCGTCACCGATTTAATTTCGTCAACCTTTATAAAATTCCGTTATATTTTCTAAAATTCCTTTTGCTACTAGTTATTGGAAGAATATTTTTTCCGTTACCGTTACGTTACCAAGTAACGGTAACTTCCCACCCCTAGAAAAAATACAGAATTTCGATTCTGATTTACTGAAAATTCGGATCTCAAGAACACATGAGTTCCCAGGTTCTCGGGAACGCGAACGCGGTGGGTTCCCGGGTTCTCGCGAACGCGATTGAGTTCGCGTTTGTGGGAACCCGAGAACGCAGGAACCCGCCCGCGTTCGCGTTCTCGAGAACCCGGGAACCCGCCACGTTCGCGTTCGTGGGAACCCGGGAACCCATAGCGACTTACTCCAAATAAGAATCAAAATATATCTACATATTATTTGAAACTCAAAAACAATTTCTACTGTTTTTGAGATGCGTTCGCGTTCGTGGGAACCCGGGCGAACGCGAACTGCGACACCCCTAGTGTACATATAGAGTATAAGGTCTGTCTTCTCTATAGAACGGTTCTTGTTAGGTTTATAAACGTGCATAGTTGAATATTTAATTTATATTTAAATGCACTTCTCAAACAAGTATTGACGTTTATGTATCAATCGTTAAAGAACTGGATGCAATAATTAAAATATGGATCTGCCGAGATAAAATCACTTCAAATTATCAACAGATAGATGTTTTCAATAAATAACTATGTAGTATAAATTGATAGGGATCGAAGAGATAGGTAGCAACGGCACTTCGTTTCGCGAACACGTTGTAGAATTGTGCATTTCGACTGAATTATAATAGACGTTTCTCATTTTTAAGTGATAGAAGCGTGTAAAATTAATCCGAAACTAATACAGAATTAGTTTTTAGAGTATTGACAAGGCTTAAATAAATGTAGCGTGTATAACTGCTACTGTTTGCTCCTCCGTGTAAATGAGCGTTAGAAGGTGCGATTTTAATTAAGTTCTAAAAATTTTGTTAAAGTTTTCAAGTATTCGTGCACTTTAATACACATATTAGATAAGCTGAACAGCGGATCACGATCAACTTTCGAACGGTGTGAATGACATAAGAGCATCTATTGGTTTCTCGATCAAATGTGAGGCTTTTCGCTTGAAAAACAGCTCGAATATTTCGTGAAATAGGGTCTGAAAGGAATACTGAAGTATTTAGGGCAGAAATTTTGGGCCCACTCTCCGCTTCTTCTACAGATCGGTACAGATAGTTTCATAGTATATCGGAAATCATCAGAAGCTCGCATTTTATTTGAGTGCATGAGGAAAGATAATTGTTGAAGTTATATATTGCCAAGTAAGGAATGATGAAATAATATATACAAGTATAAAAAATGAAGGAAAGAGCACTTTGGAGAACTTGCAAGAATGGCACATCGTGTTTTATATTTTTATTCCACACGAATTGCACTAACAGTTCTTCCGTGAGGCGCAAGGGCTTACTTGAGTTTCACTCGTTCAACACTGAAAATTGTTCGCTGTTGTTCTTCAGTAACCAATGTTTCCCGCATTCCATCATCTAAACCATCGCTCATTAGTTTTGATCCATTAATCTTGTTGCCTAAAAAGATGATTGAAACAGTCAAATTTTTTCAAATAAAAAATCGCATAATACAATGAAATTTTGAACAGTTGTGATTAGAAATATGGTTCGCAACCAAAATTTGTATATAGATCTATATCTTATGCTTAAGCTTTATTTCAGATGATTGAAGTATACTAACATGTCAAATTTTCAGTACATTCTTCTAAGCCGATCGATGAAAGCCGTTGGGTTACTTGTGTTATCGAACATGATTCAGGTTTACTGTTCAGAACATCTTTGAATTTTGAAGGAAAAAATAAAAAATTATAAGTAGATGCATTACACAGTATGCTTCTTTTTAAAAATCAGTACCTTCGATAGATTCTTTAGATAGCTCAGATTTTGACGCGTCGAGTTTGCCCGTTGGTTTAGTGTCTGGTTCAGTATCCTACACTTGTGAACATAGATTCTGTATACTCTATTTTAATATTAAAATTCTTCTCATTTACCATTGGTACCGGGTCGTTCAACTCATTTTTATTGATCGCATCACCTGTTGCCATCAGAATATTCTGATTTCCCTTCAATGAGAACTGGACTTCGTTTGTAATTCCGAGATTATCCTCCTTAAAATGTCTACAATAGTAAAGTTTTGTCTGTAAGGATGTTCCTTTTTGGTGCTCAAGAAGGTAGGTACGGTACTGTGCTCTCTAAAAAATAACCGTTTCCCAGAAAACCAACGCAAAAGGTTTGCGAGGCTCGGAAACCCTTTTCTTACTCTCGGGAACTGTTTCAAGGGTTTCCGA
>OENT01002747.1:0-18136 GCA_900239685.1 Rotaria macrura
TGTGCAGCATGTTTCAGGACAAGTAAATTGTTGAGGAAGAGTTTATTGTACAACAATTTTTAATGAAGTTGAATTGTAGTAAGGTGTGTTGTCATGAATTAGACAGTAGAATCACATGAGATGGTGCATTACTTATTCGAACATCGAATTTTATCGGCTATAGGAATCATTTTCGTATTGATGTGGTACATATATATTACTCAACTTCAACGGACTCACGAGTATTTTTAAAGATTTCATTAACCCAGTTCACTAGAAAAGATATGTTGTTTATCAATATAATTATTTTGTATGTAGGTCTGATTAACCTTAAGTATAGTTCAAACAATATTGTTTGAATTTTACATAGAAGCGGGTAGTACAAGGAGAAGTAGTTTCAATCAACGTAGCTGCTCGTATTTTGGATATTGAGGGATAGAATGACGGTGAGTACATATTTTTTACATGAATCACAGAAACAGTAATACGGATGAAAATTCATGTTTATTTATACGCGCACTGCTACTCATGAAATCATGCGAATGATGAATCGACCATGAACGATTGACACCAAAGTATTGTAGAAGTACTTGAAGGAAGATTCAGAACCCTAAGATAATAGAATCATCAATGTTACTGTTTTCTTAATTGTTGACATTCATATTCGATTCAATGAAATAGTTGTTTAGATACGCATCATTGCAAATTGCAACTGATTTCAAACATTCCCAAATTTAAATAAATCTTTTCAATGCCATAAAATAGTTTGAGACTTCCTTTTCGAAAAATGAAATGTATGAACAAACGCTTTGGAACAGAAACTGGCGACATATTGACTTTGTTCTTTGCATTAGTTTAATTACTGAATTGATATAGTCAAATCAAATCCAATCTAAGAATCGAAAGAGAATTTGAGTAAAGCTGAATTTCGTACATCTCTAAAGTTGACTAACGATGTGGGATGTCAAATCTTAAATTTTCTAGTATAGAGAACTGTTGTCTTTTTATTCTCTTCATAGGGGAACAATGCTCATCAATAAATCATTACAGAATTTAATGAGCATTATAATCAGTGCGATACTAAAACGTATTAGAGGATGATCGGTCTATATTCATTGAACGTCTAGACTTTTATTCAGTTATCCTAAAAACATGAAAAAATTATCGTTTAGAATTCTACCATTAAATTGGAGCTTTATCTACGGATATTTTATCAGGTATTTATAGTTGAAGATATCATTGAGAGAAGTCTTCAGGTCAATTTTAAAATAGAATGTTAGCATGGTATTAATCGCAAGATTAATTTTATTATTCACACCAGAAAACAAACCTACTTTGTGATGATCCTTGACTTATTTTATTTAGGGTGTTTATTAGAACTCCAATCGATCTATAAAATTTTTAATTCCTTATCGATTAAAGGTCTATTGGGGAACTTTTATGACTTCATCGTGATATATTGTTTCCTAAATCGATGATTATAAATATATATGGATGGATGAACAAATCATGTGACGCATAGTTACCAAGGAAATATTGATATTTTTTTGTACACTTCAACGCTTAAGGTCAGTCTTTGATCATACGACATCAGATGCACAGATCAATAAGGCTTTACAAATTGCTTTCATTTTTGTTTTCTGAAACTTGTGTCTCTTCATTGTTTACATCAATTGAAATTTTCACACCCTAAAATAAGATTCCATACGAACTAAACTTTAGTTCTTCTCATGGGCGGCGCAAGCCAAAATTTCTAGAGGTAGCAATAAATATATAAAATTCATAATAATAGTTATAAAACTTTTTATTAAAAAGCTTTCGATTTCAAAACTTATACATAATTTATTTATTTATTTTCAAAATAGTTTTTTGCGTTCTTGATTTTTCGATACAAAGTCAGTAATAATAGTATCTATATCAATGTCAAACGTGCGTTCAATATTTATTAACGATAGACTTGATAATCTTTCCTGGCCTGTTGAGCTGCGAATGTATGTTTTAAGTCGTCTTAAGGAAGAAAAACTTCTTTCACATTCACATGTATTAACTGTAATTGTCCATAATATTTTCAGTAAATCATTCATGGTATTAAGTGATTGATGAAAACTATGTTCCATAAAAACGTTTGTTGCACATTTTAATGTCAGTTGTTTTTTTTCACATAGTGCTAATTTGTACATTCGTTGTTCACTTCTTAATTCATCATAATTCATATTATAGAATTGAGAAATTTGTTTTACTTCATCATCATTTAACAACACGATCAAAATAGTCTTGCAAGAAAGTAAAGTGAGTTCAATAGGATATAAACGCTCTTTTGACAGCTATCTGAATACGCTCTACTAGCGGTAGCAATAACTTTTTATCGCTACCCCTAAATTTCCGTAGGGGTAGCAATTGCTACCCCTCGCATTGCTGGCGCGCCGCCTATGAGTTCTTCTGTATGAGTAGCTGAAGGATTGATGGATACGTCATATCTTAACAACGACAGTGTTTCTCATCATCGTTAAAATAATAAGATTATGTCTGAATATATTTCGCAAGATAGACATGTTGATATGTGAAATTGAAATCGATTCTAAAGCCTAATTTTCACTGAATGCGACCAATACACCTAGGTATATTCTGTTTATTGAAGAAAACAATAAAAAACCAATATAGTCTATTAACGAGTGTCCAAAAAGTCAAAGAATATAAAGTGTTATCTCCAATCACGAAGTCAGTACACTTTGAACATTGATGAGTAACATGCTTACAGATGTTTTCACGTTCGATAGTCGTATTTATGCACACATCTAAACCAGTTCACTAAATTGTTTAAAAATGAACAACGAATACCGACGAGCTATTCCATGCTATCATAGTTCGGATATTAGCATATAGTATTATTGCGAATGGCAGAGTTTTAAAAAAAATTTTCATTTAGCTTTTGTCGCTTTTGAAATAACACTATTGATAGCGCCTATAAAAGCGTACTGCTTTGGTATAGGATATATATTATTTTCAATAACGCAAACAGGAGAAGGACAAATGTTTGTAAAATTATCAACAGTTTTCAAGATGTGATCCAAATAGAAATAGGCCGACTTTGTTTTTCAAAAAAAATTGGATTTTATAACAGTAAGTTCTTCTGGTCTCATACATTTTGCCATTACTATGGTGCTAACTCGCTAACAGTTCGCATGAGTGAAAGCAGTTTAATGATGTGCTCTTCGGGTCGAGAACTAAATCCACATTCTGTACTTACACCAAATCCTTTAACCATATTCGCTGCGGCCTGAATACGTATTTTAATGCCTTTCTCTCCATCTGTTAAATGGATAAGACCAAGAAATAGTCGTGTTTGCTGCGATTCAAGAAGAGTAACGATCTTTTGAAGTGGAGCAAAGTATGCTGCATCATTCCTAGAGCGAGGCACAGGTAAATGCAGATTGGTCAATGGTCGTTGTAGAAGAGATAGTAAGCCTGCTGCAACATCAACTAATTTAGACATATCTTCCGGCTCCATAACATGTTTGTGACTGACATCTCTTATAAGCATTGCGACTGATTTATGATTATTAATAAACATGAAAATCAAGAATTTTACCATAACAAAGATGAACTCCAAATGCAACGCCATCTGGTATAGCGTTTCCAAGGCGAACTAATCATTGAACGACATGGGGTAGTTGCTCTTCATAGCTCGATCCAATAATCATGAAGGAGTCACTTCTAAAATGGCAAATTCCCAAGACACATCCAGCTGAATAGTAAGTTTATTGCTTGGAATACAGTCTGAAAATTCGTTGAGTTCTATGAGAAGTCGAGAGTCTCGACTCGAGACTCATAAGAGCGTTCAATGTAATCGTGGCACCCTGCCACGAAAACTCCGACAACAGCAACTGGTGTTGGAAGAAAAACTTGGAAGCGAGTTCAAGATGCAATAACACCCTGATCAGTCCGTTTTTGAAAGATGGCCCATGGCTCATAGCCAACTTTACCATAGTCATGTTCACCGAAAACAACTTTTGAGGCAATCAGGCCATTACGAAGACGAAATATGTGGAAGAACAGAGTAAGTAAGATGATCCGAAGGGACCCTCTCGAAGTTAGGATTTGCAAATAAAACGTCGATTTGAACTGCAGAGACAACACAACAATGAGTAACATCAAGTTAAATAAACTTACATGTTATCAAGTCACGACGTACACCTACTTACCCATCTGGTAATCGTGCTGCTGATGGACCCAGGTTTGAAGAACGGGTTCTTAAGACAGTTTCGGTTGAATCGAGAGGTACAGAGCCACAAAGAATTACACAACAAGGCATTGAATAATATCTATAGTTTGTGAATGTTGATTGAAAAGTCAATAGTTGCAAGTTTTTGTATTCTTAATCTTTATTAGTATCAGAGTGTCTGAGAACAAGATTTCAGATGAATATGCGATGAGCAAATATATGCCCTTTGATTGTCATTTTTTCAATTCAGTTTGCTCATTTAAATAAAGGAAAACGAGTGCATATATATATATCGAACTGATTGTGCGCATGACAAAATAGCGGAGTGAGCATAATGATCTCGTTGAGGAAGAGGTTAACGAGAAAGACCATGTAGCAAAATCTATGTAATCTAATCTATATATCGACACCCATTAACTCATATCCTTCTTAACATCTATGATTATCTAAACAAATGGATAACTGCACGGTAAACGGAATATTTTTGTACAAGACAACAAAACAATATAAAATCAGTCCTCTGACTGAAGTACTACATGAAAACACCGATAGTATTCAGGTAACGTGCAGGTTACATGAATTACTGTAATATGTGGTGAATTAGTTCAGTATATTATGCGGCGCATAATATGCGCGAAAGAAATTTGAAACGTTCAACACATGAATTTTAAATTCTAACTGAAATAAACGTCTGATGAGTGGATTCATGATGATGATTGAATTGGAGTGACATTACTGGCAATAACAAAAAAGATAGGCGATATATTCACACATATTTACATGAATTGCACTTGAGAAAATGAAAAATCAATACGTTGATAATAGATCGATGCTGAGGAAACATGCTTTCATACGCGTGGTAACTTAAAATACTATACTTGCTTTATTGGACGTACTGTGTATTTATGAATGATGATTAGATCAAATGATTTAGTCTGATTTTGACTAGGTTAGTTAGCTACCAGGTATAGAAAAAGGATGATAATTAAATAACGGCAAAGTATAGCTTGGATATCGAGTGAAGATAAGAATCCTAAAGTAACTGATATAACAGATCAGAAAGAAATCAATCGTTTGACTTAAACATGATTGGTCTTTTTGTTAACTAACCATTTATTTCTAGCAAGAGATACTGAACAGCGATAGAGAGTGCCGAAATAAATTACAACTATACACTGATGAAAATATCAACAGTACATAGTCATTTTTGATTTCCGCACAAGGTCAAACAAAAATATTTATGAATTTTGAACTTCCTTGAAAATATTGAAAGCAGTAGATCCACTCATCAGAATATATAGTATTGAACAAGATGTGACTCGGTTGAACTTAGTAAAATCGATTGATATTAGTCCAAGGAATCCATTTGTATCAACCTATTATAATGATGCTATGCATTGCATAATATGTAATGAAGTTACATGTTATCACAAGTATTTTATTAGAATGAATAATAAATCGACGAAAATTTCCGAAATAGAAGGGTGATATTAAATAAATAGCAGAGCAATGCCATCCCTCTTAATAGAAAATAATTCACTTACTAATTTCGATAACTCAAAAGAAGAACTCAATCGAGCGGTTGAGTCATAATTACACCCGATACCTATTAGTATCATACCAATTATCAAATCCAATCAGATTCGAGGTGATTTTTCATAAGATCGATGAAATTATGTTGAAAATCAAATGGCAGAATGCTAACAGGATTCTTGATGTTAGAATTCGACTGAATCTAACGCAAGATTCTGATTAAGATCTACCGTTGAAATCAAGTTCTAATTAGTAATTAAACCATCAAAATTAGATCCAACAGTTAAGATCCATTTTGATGGTTGCGTTTCGTGAAATCTCATTGAAAGTTATAGACTACTCGAATCTGATACTGGATTCTTTCATTTCTATGCTAATCACAATAATACTATTCACCTATTGTTTCACTGTATAGCGATATCTTATAAAGTTTAAAAGCGTGCTGGATAACTTAAACTTGTGGTGAAGCTTCCTGAAACTTGGTGACACATTTTATCTACGATATACTGTTCAGTTAAAATGTTAAACATATTTGATCGATGCAATTCTATCACGAAATAGTCGCAATATGCATATTTAGTGCAAAGAAGACATAAAAAAGAACTCTATTCTGTTCTGTGAAAATACTCAACGATCGGCGCGTAAGTATTTTTCTTCTTTAGAATTAACCCAGTTTGATCAAGAGATTGTTGCAAAACTTCTATGATAAGATGCAGTTCCTGTTATAAATTGTTTTAATTAGTACTTTTTGTGTTAAAGTCGACACTTCATTTTGAGTGAAGTATATTATTGATTGCAGATAATATTTTCTTTAATGTTCTTTTTCTATTGCAATATCAAAACGTAACCTTTGACAGTAGGTCTGAGAACAAGCAAAACTACAATATTCGTAATGATGCTTGAATTCGCTTCTATACGTTAAGATCTATGAGAAAATTTGTATCGATGATTTTGTGCAACCACAATGAAGAATAAAACAAACGTTGCAGGATACTTCTTCTCTTTTTCTGTTTCTCATGAATATGATTTCAGCCAATGAAGCATAGAAGTACATCTCATGTCTTCATTTTCTGTCAGAATGTACCATTGTACTGTCACTCTTTTGCATTCACAGATGTACCCAGAAGTATCGAATGCAGTGCTATGTGTGAAGGTAGAGTGTATATCTTTACATTCATAAATTCAAATTTCATAATCAGAACATCTGAAATAAAGAAACTAAAGTTTCATTGATTGATTTAAATAGTTCCATAATAGCCAAATACGAAAATATCAATTAACTATAATTAATTCAACGTTATATTTAGTTAGATGAGAGTATAGACAATCGACGACACACATCATCACCTTGAAGTATATTTCGATACACATTGTCATGAGGCTGTGCGTATGCTTTTCGATAACAATGAAGTGAATGAGCTAAAAAATTCATAAAATAAGATGACCTTGAAATGAAAACAAATCTATCTGAAAGATGTACGAAAAACAAGACTTTGTCAGCTGGCCTTAATTGATCACATGTAAAAATGTTAGAAAAAGGTTGGTGCTGGTAGACGGATGGTACTATTAGTATTCATATACGTCGCTTTTGAATAGAAAAAGGAGAACCTTATACCAAAAACAAGAGTAATACCTACTCTATTCAAATCACTACATTTTCAGTCAATTTGTTCAGCATCATTGATGATTTCATCGAAAATTTCTCAAGGTTGAGGCCGATTAATAATATTTTTTGATTCATGAGTTAGATATGAAATAGTTGGAATTGAATCGATTCAACTACAAAATTGAGATCAGACCGAGTACAATAAGACAGTGTAGGACTTTATCTTTCTACGATGATTTTTTAGTCGTATATTCACGCATAATATCTTATTTTCTCTATTAGTATCATCATATAGTGCATGAAATTATCATTTGTATTCTATTACACATCGCAACTTTTCCTTAAAGCAAACTCTTTATTTGCTTTGCCTGACTCTAGATGAAAAAAAAGCTGAAAAATGTTTAAAATTTTAATAAACTATAATTTGTTTACTGAAAAACGCTATAACACTATGTAATTGATATATTCTGTCGTTGAGGGAAATGATGAACACTAGAAATCATGCTGTTATCTAGGATTATTGTCAAACATGAAATTTTAATATCCGTGAATGAATACACTTTAATAATTAGGCAATAATTCGATTTTCGAGCAGGACATTACAATAGTTACAAAAAAGAAGAAGAAACTCTGTAATTCCATTTCTTCATGGATCTAAAAATTTCAAAAATGGAATGCTAGGCTATCCATGTTAGAAAACGATGATTTCATCGTACTATTTTCTGGTACGCCAGCTGATCATGTCTCATGAGAATAATGTCAGTGTACTTATTATTCGATTTAAGAAGCTTCATTTTCAATGCACTATCAGCGCATCGAAAGATGAAGTGGTTTATGATTTTACGTCACATCTTTTTTCCTTGAAAATTGACATCCTGATATATTTTTGAAATTATGATAACATTTAAACTAAATAAAAAGCAGTAGTCATTCTCAGCATTAATCTAATATTTGTATTTTATTTTTTTCAAGTCTTACATTATAATTCTATTGAAAAGAAAACTCTCCATCTGGTCAGCTTTTTAAGTTTCTTCTTGGTCTTCTGTGATAGATTGCAATCACTGATTCGAAGTATTTTCAGCTTTCGATTGAATTTGATCATTGAGATAAGTGAATGAATACTTGAATCACTGATTAATTTATTTCCATTGAGATAGAGTTCTTTGAGAGTCTTATTGTGTTGAGTTAGTGCCCTACTTAACGATTCAACCCCTTGATCGCTAATTTCATTGAAAGACAGCCCGAGACACAGTACAGTTCGATTTGTTCGAAGCATCTGAGCCAAGTAATGCGCTCCGGTATCTGTGATTCGGTTCGATCCGAGAATGAGAACTGTCAGAACCGAATTGTAGGATGATAACTTATCGGAAAGAAAATTGACACCGCTATCAGCTATGAAATTATTGGAAAAATTTAATGTTTCTAAATTGATAAAGCTTTTTAGCGTTGCAGCGATGATCGATGCTCCGGACGATCCTATTTGGTTGTGTGATAATCGAAGATATTTGCATTGTTTCTTAAGAATGGCTTGCTGTACAACAATGTCCATGTCGTCATCTGTTAAATTTTGATCATTTAAATCTATCGTAGATTGAGAGTCACATTGATCGATACAATTCTGAAGTTTGTCATTTCGATATGATGAAGGTAAAAGTTTGCAGGATTGTCCTTCAATAAAAAATGAATAATGGTATAATCATCATAATATCTGTGCTTCATTTTTAATTTTCATTGGTTTACTGATCAGTCACGTTCTTGATGAGAAAATCAATTTCTATGAATTTTATCAGTAAATTAATTTTTTATAGCTGGCAAATATTATAATTGTCAGAACGTGTAATACGTTCTCAGAAAAGAAGAAACTTCGTTAGGTCTATACTTGTTGACTCTTAAATATGAAATTTAAGTCAACAGATGGCTCATAATGAATGCGATCAAGAGAACATATCAAATTCAAGATAAATTTTGGGGTCTCAACGAAAATTTGAAATTCTGATTGAAGAATATTAATATTGAATCTTAAGTGAGATCATCTTTCACTTTATAACATTGCTTTTATATTGAAAAGCTTACCACAATGACTGTATGAGAAGAATATGCTGGGTCTTAATTTTTCTCAATAACACCTACTAATAAATCTACCAAGATGCCAGAGAATAGATCATATCTAAGCACATCATAAAATACCGAAAGAAGAGGACAAAATAGTTCAAAAGAATTATCTCAAGTTTTCTATCTTTTATCCAGTCATGGTTCAATATGTTTTCATGTTTCATTAGGTCATTTAAAATATACGAAGTCAAATTAGAATCAATTTTACCTTAAACGAGGGATTAGAAGTATCAAAAAATTTGTTGCCTCTTGTTTTTGACTTCGACTTCACGAGAAAAGATTGCATGGTGGGTAATTGACTTTAATTGTTTTAATTTTCTACTTGCTCTTTGCTTTAAAGCAGTATAGTTATTGAAAAGATGATGTTTTTTAAATTCTAAAGTATACACCAATGTTATCATGCAATTTTATAGCATTGCTCTGCAAAGATAACGAAGTGGTTTCTAGTTTTTGAGTTTTGACTTGAAAGAATTTAAGTAGATATGTAAACGATTTATTGTTATCACAGCTTCAATGAAACTGTGCTCTGGTATATCAAGTTTAACTTGATATTAATCAACCATACGAAGTGATACCATGGCGTGTTTGTCTGTAAGTAATGAAACAAACTGAAAAATGAATGTTTGAGTACTATTGACAATAAATAAGCTGACTCTTCGTGGTTTATTCTCTTCCTCTTCTTCTTTCTCTTCTTCTCCATATGAAGCAGATCTTGAGTCATTCTGAATTGTGTTATAATCTTTTCCTTATGTTTTCTAGATAATTTTTGACTTTCTCATCGTGGCTGTACATATTCTAGAATATAGAATTCAGTCATACGAAATATTTTGACAGCTAGTTCTAAATGTTAAACTAAAACCAGTAGGAAATGAGCATCAGTCTCATGCATCAAGATCATCTTCATACTGATTCATATGAAGGACAGATTCAACAGTATGGTAAGTTACAATAGATTTTATTTGATCTCTGCATCAGTAATTATTGGAGATCAGTATTGTGACTGACAAAAAGTGACGTTTGTCCTCGAAAAACGAAACAACTAGAATATCGTTTTGAGGTTCTGATTAAAACATCTCATTAACATTATTCAGCTTAGTATTTACAATCATAACGTTAGTCAGAATTCCGTTTCATGAATTCTACATCGTATCTCATGAAAAATCTCACCTTGATTTAGACCATTGAAGTACACGTAAGGTGTGCGTAATGAACTTAATCGGTAACAACATGACTGCTCATTTGTATCTTGAAACATTTCATTACACACATGACACATTAACTCGTCGATCTTCAGATTTGGCTTGGCAATATGTTTAAGTAGATGATAAGTGAAAATACTGTTACGTCCATTTCGTGGATCTTCCAGCACTACTTGATTAGGACCACATGCGAACACTATTAAAGAACCTGCTGCACCTTTCATTGATACCAGACCAGTTCTAATTGGACTTTCTTCTACTGATTTAGCCAAGGGTTTACTTGACAAGGCTTGATTTTCGATTAGATATTTTCGACAACAATCAAGCAAGAAAATAACAGCACTGGGCTGACTTTGTGTCATCGATTCAAGTAATAATTGAACACGAATAGCATGATATCGATACATTTCCTTATCATCAACGAGACATTTGTTATCGATCGCAATAAGATAATTCTGATCCTCCCATTGAATTCCATGGCCAGAATAAAAGAAAACAACGAGATCGTCTGCATTGATTTGACGTTGAAATCGAAGAATCATTTGAAGCATGACGGCATATGACAAATCAGTACCTACAGTCACTTGAAAGCCAATTTGTTCTAGTGCTTCAGCTACGTCCTGTGCATCATTGATGCAACATTTCAGTTTGTCTCCATGTTCATAGTTATTATTACCGATAAGCAGAGCCATTTTTTTCGCCAGCCGACATTGTGATACTTTCGATTCATCATTCATTCCTGAATTTATTGCAAGAGTGAAAATAGTCTGAAAAAAAACAGGAACAAGCTTTAAAAATTGCATACGAAGTTGGACGTGATTCCAATGAATTTTTGGCTTTTTTTGGAGTGGACTCGTTAACTAATTATTTGTATGAAATATGACACATTAGAAATATCTGTCATGTTAATTGGGGTTATAGTGTTGTCGACAAGCTGAGAACTGAAGCGAAAAAACAGGATACTTTTTTATTCGACTGTTGTATGTTCATAGTTGTGAAACTTTCGTTTCGAATCACTTGAAATTCAAA
Organism: Rotaria macrura; assembly: GCA_900239685.1. Taxonomy (NCBI): domain Eukaryota; kingdom Metazoa; phylum Rotifera; class Eurotatoria; order Philodinida; family Philodinidae; genus Rotaria; species Rotaria macrura. The sequence continues at coordinate 11,681 of OENT01002747.1, forward strand.
AGATCTTATGTGATAGAAACAGCCATTGAACAGAATACTTAAATGTTTCTCACCTACTCCACACACTCTTCGACAGACACTATGAAACAAACTTTGGTAGGCATTACGAATATTCTGAATATATAACTAGCGGCGTACTTTTTCTCTATTATCTTTAAAGGTCTATCTATTTTACAAGGTTGACGATGGCTACTGGTTAATTAGGAAGTCTTTCGAATGGATATGAGGAGATTTGTAAAGATGGAGCTTAAGAAGTAAAAATCAAGCGTCTAATGATTCTTTGCTGATTTTATCGAATGAACTTATCAAGTTTTCTCAAAGCACCCTTCATTATTATTATTCTCCTTTTTCTTAATTAATGTCAATCTCGAAAATCTATTTTAACTCACTTCAATATAGTCCTTTTCTTCGAATTCTTTTTCCCTTGATACCCGTCAATAGATAATTACAAAAATACCGTTTCGTCTATGGTCGTAAGAAATGCCAAACGCTTGCCTTGTATCATTCTACGCGCATATGTTTGAAATAAACCGTTATCAACACGTACGATTCACAGTAAGTGATATTTTTTCACGTGTTCGACTTATAAGGAGCAAGTAAATAGCGTAAGGCTAAATAGCGAGTATTTCCTAGAAATAACCACAGTAACATTTATCAATGCCATTTGAGAACACCTCCATGGAACAGAATAAAAAACAGAACTTTCTTTTAAATAATGCGTGATCAACGATAGCTGCTCGATTCTAGAATGCGTTAGAGTGATTGATATATCTTGGATGAACTCAAGTTCAGTCCGATATTAACGTGAATATGCGTGTGCGTATGTGTGCATGTGGCACTTTACTCGGCTTTCACATGTAATGAAAGAATGAGGATAGCAAACGTGGCACAGGAATACACTTATATCTCTGTACTTTTTCACGTGTTCTTCGGTCCCTATTTTACAGCAATATTTTGTATGATAAGAACGATTACCAAAAGCACATGTCGATTTAAATTGCAGTTGTAAATAATACTGCTTCGATTTAACATTCACAACATACAATTTTGATATAAAAGATAACTACAAAAAGAAAACATATCAAACTTTGAAGATAAAAAATGGAAAAATGAGGAGTATTGTTTCCGTTAGACGGGTATTTCTGTCTTTACCTCTAGGATAACAACGCATAGTAAATATATGTATTTGATATGAATTAGAGATAGATTTATAAGGGTTACGAGTTTAAAAACATTAAAATCATTTCAGAATACCTTCATGAAGTGATTAAATCTATCATATGATGAACAAAAAAAAACTTTCATATAGAACAGGTTTACTTGATGATGTAAGATATACTCACAATTCATTAAAACAATATCTCATAAAATCCGTTCAAATACTATGCTTGAATACCCAAGTGAAAAAATATCGGCTGGATCACGCAGGAAAACACAGGAACATTCTTGGAATTTGGAAGTAGGATTCCGGTAAAAGGATCTGGCTGCCGGATTTATCCGGTTTTCCTCGGAGCAAACAGGGACCAGATAAAACCGAATGAGCTCGGCCCCGGACTCATTCGCCGGATTCCTGCTTCCATTTTCTGACATTTTCAATTCGGGAACGGTGTCATTCCTACAGGTTCCCACAGTTACGATGTCTTTCCTGCTGGTTTCCGCCGGAAATTAATGAACTCGGCAGCGGGAAGCATTGACCTGTGTATATAAAAGATAAAGAGAAACTTTAATGAATGAGTTTAAAATCTCGCAGTGACACTATCAACCACATTAAGACCCCCATATGATTACCCAACCTAGGATGTATCTACGTTTCGGTTTACAAATAGATCGATACGGTAAGTAGATACATCTACTTACTTGTCAATCCTACATTTAGCGATAGCATTTCTCATATACTCAAATGACGTGATTAGCTCACCAAGAAGCACTTAAGTCGCTCAAGCGAAAATAAAAACTTTTCAAACAATGAATCTACTTCTTTATTTAATAGTTTAAACCTGGGTCTGGAACCTCAGTCACTCCCATGTATTCGAGAATTTGTTTTCTGCAAACCATACGATACTCGATACATTTTTTAGAATTGGTTAACTTCTGAAATTTCTATCTCTATTTCTTAATGACTCATTTCCAGAAGTCTTTTTTTTATCTATTTGAGTAACGAGATGTGATAAGAGGCTGCCCCTTTCTCTTCGCATACTAAAATAAAATGGGTCAGACTTATGTGTCATTACTTTTTGTGTCATGATCTTTGGCGTGACAATTGGTCGTAGCTAGAATTCATAATTAACATAAATTTTCAATGTAATGTTTTTAAAACTATTTCTAAACTATTGATTATTCAAGAACATGCCGATCTCGATTAATGAGTGATACAGGACTACGCTGAAGTGGTGTGATGCCTATTGGGTTAACTACTCGAGCGAGGATGTGTCATACTTTCGCTTTCTCACAAATAGTAACATTGGTGACACGTTTTATTTTTGTCTACGATGTATGAAAGAAAAAAGAGTTTCTTAATTGAATGGCTTAACCGTCTATTAACTATAGGAACTTCTCGTAACTTAGCATCACGAAGAAAACGTTTTCTTTAGTAAAGCAAGAGAAAAATAGAGTGTGGTGATGATAATCGTCACATTCATATTAACAAAATAAATAGAAAGGACATACCGGTTGATTACTTTATTTGTTTAATAGTTTTGTGTAGTTTGCTGTATTTGTGTAAAAAATTGAAAGTTTGTTATTCTAATACTGTTGCAAGGGGGAACGAACTGATTTCCGACACCGCAAATCACTATAAATCACTGAAAATCGCTTGAAATCAGGAAATCAGTTTGTTTCCCCTTATACTATTAGGTAGAGCATCGAGTACTCTATCGAACTATGTAGTTTGCATGTTATTTCATGTCAGTTTAGCTCAAAATTATTAAATAATCTCAAAAAGCAGCAAAGAGAATTTTTTAAAGCAGCAAGTAAAAACAGATGGGGCTAGATAAATGGCGGCGCTTTGCATCATCTAATACGTTGTGTTAAAAACCAAAACACATCAGAAAATGCAGCGTGAAAAGACAACCTGTCTTGTAACTCTGGTTTTTGTGTTTAAAAAATCAAAAATTTGAATGATCCAATCTCGGCAATGCAAACATTGATTCAGCAGGATTTTCAAAATTACCTTTTCTAAGTAATTATAGAATACACCTTATAGTGTGTAAGTTGTAGAGCTGTCCACGCTGCATCATCTGATGTATTTCGGTTTTTAACACAACGTATTAGATGATGCAAAAATAAAATGCAAAAAACCACCATTTATCTAGTCCCATCTGTTTTTACTTGCTGCTTTTTGAGATTATTCAATCATTTTGAGCTAAACTGAAATGAAATAACATGCAAACTACATGGTTCAATAGAGTAGTTGATGCTCAATCCAACCGTATCAGAATAATAAACTTTCAATGTTTTACACAAATACAGCAAACTATACACAAAACTATTAAAAAAATAACGTAATCAAACTGTATGTATACGTGGGAATTCTTTTTTTCTGTTCATTTAAGAACAAGCGAAAGAAGTGACGTGTTTGTCATTAACAATACGGACGAACGGAATGGAATCAGCATTTTTTAAAAACTGTCATGAGTGAATTAATTTAGGTATTTTGGATAGAAAAACACTCAAAATATTCACTAATTACCTTCGAAGCGGATAACGACATCGATGATATATGAACGTGTGTATGTATGGATGAGTACCCTATCACATAACATTCAGTGTTTGATCTGGCTTACTGATTCAATGATTCAACCAATGAGTGTAGTGTCATCGTAGAAATACAATCGATAAGAGGGTCATTACATACATAGTAACTTGACAAAAATATTTTCTCGATTAAGGCAGAGCAAAATACGATGTAGAATAAGTCGGGCTGAATCATCAGGAAAAAATAATGTTGTATGAGAATAAATGGAAAAAAGAGCGTACGAAAGATTAGCTGAGTTCTGCAACAATACGAAGACCTTCTATTTCAACGAGAGACGAAGCAAAACATATGTGATGTCAATTAATAATTGACTAAACAGGAAAGAGATATATTAGTCAATCAGCAGGAATGCAGAAAACAGATTTTCTCGACTAGAATGTAATAAAAAATGTACAAATATTCTTTCTATACGTCTATGTCAAAAGATGAGAATGTTTTTCTGACATGAGAGACGAAGAAAAAGATATGGTATCACTGATCCACGTAGCTACGTGCATAAGATATACTATCTGGTCTTTCCAATGAATACATGATAAAGCAACTAAAACATATAATTTCTTTTCTTTTGAAAAGTATGAAAACATATACTCAAAACGAATATTAAGATAGTCGTATAAACGGTTGTTTACCCGTTGTATGCGATTGTACACGGTCGTACACCATCGTATAGAACGTTGTGTCTTTTTATGGTACATATAGGCATCATCTCTTCCTCCCCCCTCCACCAATTCCGGATAATAAAAAAAATAATATCGGAATTCCTAACCTCCCAATATTGTTCTCAATCGTTTTATCCCATGTGGCTTCTATAAGACATGAATCATCGAAGCTTTAAATGAGGAAAAACATGTTCGCGCCTCTGGTGAAATCAGACCGATCCATATGTCAATTCATACGTACCCTATGGTTAACGGTTACAATCAATCTGAAAGCATGAAATTCAATCAATGGGAACTACGTCAGATTTACTGTTCAATTAATTGTTATAAGAATTGTAAAACTTAAAACTATAGCACACTTGATAAAATGAAATAATGTGTATTCTATGATTTATCGTTGTACAGAATCTAAAAATAAAAAGGGAAAATTTATTTTGATCAATACGACTTACTAGCGCTGGGCAAAAGGACCGATCGATGAGGACATTGTTCCAATTAAAATAGAAACTTATTTCACAAAAAGTTGCCAATAACACGCGGAAACATGATCAACAGGAATTTTGTCGATCTATGACTGACTACTGACTCATATACATGTATAACTAAAAGTAGAAAGATATTAGTATCGTCTTATATTCTGTTCATTTCTCTTTATGATAGTACGATTCTATGAAGCATCTTAGAAATAAAATCCCAGGTGAATGAATCCGGTACCGAATCCAATCGGATCCGATGAAATCTTATGGGAATCCGGGTTGTGGAAACAGTAGCGGATCTGACGGAAGAAACCTATCCTTATTTGTGTACGAATTAGCATTTAATCCCAATACCCAGGGCAAACAACCAGATGTTAAGATCTGATAAGATTCTGCATCTGATCTTGTATGATCTTGTAAGATCAGACGAAAAATCGTATGAAAATCGTAGTCTCGGAGATCTTGCATCAGATCAGACATTCAGATTCTTGAAAGATCATACACATTTATAAGATCTTTCCAGAATCTGACTGTGAGATCTGATGCAAGATCTCAGAGACGACGATTTTTTGTCAGATTCTTGTCAGATTTCACCCATATTCCAAGATCTTGTATGTTGTTCATAAGATCTTGTGTCAGAGTTTTCGACCTGGGTAGTGGAGGCCTGTTTTATCATACGATGAAATCCAATCGGATTCCGATAGTAGGATTCGATAAAATCCAATACTAGGGATCCGAATCTCGGATCGCAACCAGGAATCCAATAGGATTTCGTCGGATTAGAGAAAATTTGATAGAAAAATGATCGGAATGATTCTCCTGGGATTTTATGATTTCTCCTAATGTTGAATAGATACCTCCTTGGTAAAGTTAGCGAGGGTGTGGGTGTTTCTTTTCTTTATACCCACACTCACAACAACACCCGCACCGGCATTAAGACAAATCCCGATGCGTATAGCCACTTTTAGGACTTTTCTTAACATGCTCATAAAATATTGGAGGATCAGTTTTTTTCAAAACGGCTTTTAGAAAAATCATTAAAACTCTTTTTACTATTATGAGTCTTAAATTGGGCAAAATCTGACGATCTTGATTGAGCAACCTCGACCTTGGCACACCTTTCTTCATATTGCAGGTGATGTGCATCAGAAAAAATATAGAAGCCAGTCGTCTTTCGGACTTTTGTCTTGACAATTTTGCAGGTCTTAATGATTACTATTGTTGCAGAAAAAATGGCTCCAGTTGTAAGTCAAATAGTGGAAAGCAAAGGTACATAATACTTTAGCGTACCCTATAATAAGAATAGATAAATGCGGAAACTTCGGACTTATGTTCGAGAGTTATGTGTACTTCAAAAAGTGAATGAAACAAATCAGTCATCCTAGAATGTGCGCACGGATGAAGTATCTTGGTAAACCTTTTTGGGAAAGTCCAACACTACTGGCCAACTGAGATATATCTAGACAATTTACTTTCGGGATGCAGTTTTTGTTTATTTCGAGACCTTTTTTTGGCGATGTTCTTTTAGAAAGCTCGATTTGGTTAAAAACTAATATCAGATTCGGAA